>RXON01001900.1:0-38421 GCA_009667805.1 Leptobrachium leishanense | reverse complement strand
AATACTTAAGGGAAGGTCGCCCCCAGGCAAGGGGGACTCAGAAACAATTCCCTGAAGCGTTCAGAGTTCAAGCAGGTGGGGTCGCCCCTAGCTTTCCAGGGGCTTACGAAAAATTTGTGAGGCCGGGTGCAGCGCGGTACAAAATAAGAAAGGTCGCCCCAGAAGACTTCTGGGACTCAGAAAAATTGACGAGCGAGAATTTTTTTTTTTTTTATGAAAAGGTCACCCCCTAACTAAAGGGGACAGAAAATTTTCTTTTTAAGAGTTAGAGTTAGTGGTGGTTTCAGGGACAGGAAGGTGCACTCCCGCAGGATCCAAGGATGCCTCGAGGGAACCCCAAGGCGAAAATATTGAGGGGCAGTTACCTGACTCCTCTCAGGTGCACTTGACTTGGTCCGTGCCAGAGGCCACGACTCCACCACGTGGTCCCGGCAAGATGGCGGCCGGCTGCCACGTGTCTTCACCCAGGTATAGGGAGGACGCAGAGATCGTTTGGCACGCCGGGGGTCAGCGGCCGATGGGGAAAGGCATCCACGATCGGGCCAACTCAACAGATTGATTGTATCGGAGGCAGGGGGATAACCACAGGCTTTCAGAGCACCGGCCTGCAACAGGGCAGGACAGCCCGCCTATGCGCGGCCTCGGAACTCAGGGGGTATGGTGTGGTTTTCTAACTGTCGATGCTCAGATTCAGCAGGCACTGTGGTGAGGCACTCGGTCAGCACATGGAGGAACTCCACGCCACCTCATGGCACCTGCAAGATGGTGGCCCTGCGTGCCAAACTCAGATCACTTTCTGGAAGGGAAGGCCTTTAATCGTACCTCTACCGAGCATGCTCGGAGCCGGCAATTGGGTGTCCTCGCGATGTTCCAGGTTGGGAGGAATCACCAGCGGCCCAGGAGAGGGGAAAGTCGGGGTGGTTCCAGGAGTCCCGCCTGACGTAGGTTGGGACGGGCAGCCTATTTGCGGCCTGGTGACTCCGGGGGTGTGGGCACTGCGGATCCGGTCCAGCCAGAGAGGGATCCAATTCAGGTGCAGCAACGGGCATACGAGCTCCTGCTAGCTGCAATGTCACGATGTGTGGCAAAAGTCTTCACAGCAGAGGGAGTAAATTGGGGTAAATTGCTAGCTCTGCACGGAGCTCGATGTGCAAGTGGCCATTCACTTGGCCCGCCTCCCGGAAGTCACCGGTTTGGTAGGTTTTTATTGCATTATAGGTTATTTAATTGCGTTTTTCCTTTCGCTAGATATGTAGGATTTGTTATTCTCCTATTTCTTACCTAAATTCGGCGGGTGAATGAGGGTGAATGGGTAGTTTTCCCCTACGCGGATTGGGGGTCGGCTTTCTCCTTTCTGTTCCTCCTCCCCACGAGATGCCTCCCCTGCGGTTTCCCCGTTCGGGCTGGGGCTCTTTTCTCCCCCCGTGACTGCCCATCAAGGGGTTCTCTGTCTTTTTCTCTTTTCTTTCGTCTTTCCTGTGTATTTTTTCTTTCTTCTCTGTATTATTCGTGATGGGTCCTTTTACTTTTTTTGGAGGTGTCCCGCTGTGACATCCCTATTGCTTCCCGACCCTATTATAAGATGTCCCGGTGAATGTGTTGTCTCTGAATGTTAAGGGCCTAAACTCGCCCTGCAAACGACACCTTTCTTTAGGGAACTGAAACGTAAATCTATAGATGTTGCAATGATTCAAGAAACTAGATTCCCAAAAACGGCGGCATTCCGCCTCTGTGATCCAGCTTACTCTAGGGCTTTCCTCTCGTGTGCCACGCCTAAACGCAATGGGGTTGCGGTTCTGGTGAGAAATTCATGCCCATTGCTATTACGGATTCTTACATGGATGATGTGGGTCAGTGTGTAGTGACACACTACACCTCTCTTGGCATCTTGGCAAGGCTCTCTGGCATCTATTATTGTCCTACCCAAACAAGGAGGGATCCTCAGCGGCTGGGAATTACCGTCCCATTTCCCTCATAAATACTGATCTAAAGTCCTCTCCCTCAGATTAGACCCTCTCTTGCACCTCCTAATTCATCCGGACCAAGTGGTCTTTATGCCCAATCGGCAGGCGTATGAGAACACGCGACGGGCAGCGAAGCGGCCTTAGTATGGAGAGCTACAGAGACACAAATTCCAACTATGTTCTTATCCCTCAATGCAGAAAAGGTGTTCGATAGGGTGGGGTTGCCTTTCCTATTTTCCCTGTTACGTCATATGGGACTCCCGAATGCATTTGTAACTGCTATTAGGGCATTGTATTCTTGTCCCTCGGCTCAGATTTCGCTCCTGGAGCGGTCTGCAAAAGACAAGGATGTCCTCTTTCCCGTCCTATTTGCACTATATCTAGAACCTCTTCTTCAGCATATTAGGGCTAACTCGGTTATTAGTGGGATATCAGTGAGGGAAGACACGTTTAAAGTGTCGACCTACGCTGACGATGTCCTTCTCTTTTTAACTCAGCCCTTCAGGTCCCTCCCCTGTTTGTTTGAGACCCTGGATGAGTATGCACACATCTCCGGCTATAAGGGTAGAAATCGGAGGCATTTACGATCAATGTTCCTCAAGAAACAATAGACTCACTCTGCTCCACCTTTCCTATACATGTTTCTCCATCCTCCTTTAAATACCTTGGTATTGTACTAAAAAAGGACCATAGCACTCTTTACGACTCTAATTATGGGGAGTTGAGGGCACAACTGAAAAAGGACCTGGAGTGCTGGGATAAGTACATGATTTCGTGGGTGGGACGAGTTAATTGCATTACATTTTGCCAAGGCTGTTTTCCAAGCTCTCCCGGTGGCACTAAATTCGGAAGATATATATGATTTGCAATGAGCCATTGATTCATTTATATGGAAAGGCAAACAAAAGAGTAGCCAGAGCCACATTGTACAGACTGAATGAAGCGGGGGGACTGGGTTTGCCATGGCTTTTTTCATATTACTATGCTGCACAACTTTTCCAATTGTGACCTGGCATTCCCACCTTCCTCTCATCGCTGGGTGGATCTGGAGAGAGGACTTATGTTCCGGACCGTCCTGAATGTGGATGTGGCTCCCCAAGTCATTTAGGCCCTTATTACAAACCTCTTGCCTGCCTTGGTGAATTCTTTCAGACTTTGGGGCAAATTAGCTGATAAATGTGCCCTTTCATCATTTCCATCTCCTCTCACACCGATTATATGGAATCGAGAGTTCCCACCCGGCTACTCAGAAGGTTGGCTGGCGTCCTCTATGTCCAGGATTTGTCATCTTTACATCAGGGGCAGCATTTTCCAACCAGCGGACCTAACACCATCCATGCAATCCGGACTGGCTCATCCTCTGCCGTACCTCCAATTGAGGGCTTATGCAACTCGACCACACATAAAGCTTGTGGCATTGACGCCACCCTCTTTTTTTGAAAGACTTTGCATGCAAGGCTCTTGTCCTAAGGGCCTTATCTCTACTTTCTACCGCCATCTTACGACAATAATGGACTGGAAGGACTTCGTTATATACAGGCATGGGAGAGGGATCTAGGAGAACAGCTGGACGCTGAGGGCTGGGTGGATATTTGAGATTGCTATGAAGAGTGTTACCGTATGCACCACCACCAGGAACAACTTATTAAAAAAAAATCGTTGGTACACTACACCTATCCAGGTTTTGCACATGTACGGATCTATGCTGGAGGGGCTGTGGTCAAAAGGGAACTTATGTTCACATGTGGTGGTCTTGCCCCAAGGTCCAGCGATTTTGAGATGCTACACATACGTTGATCCAGGCAGTGCTTCTGGGTGGTAACCCGCTGGACCACTCCAGACCTTTTCCGGACCTCAACAGACAGGAAAACAAGTTGGCAGCTAAAATTACGCTGGCAGCTTGCAGAATCTTGGCGGAACACTGGAACTCTCTGGCAGTCCCTTCTTTTCAAAAAATTTACTCTAAAATGAGAGATGTTCAACTGATGGATGAATTAATGGCCTTGTCTAATCACACTTTACCTAACTACTACAAAACTTGGAATCCATGGCTGGAGCAAATGGGTTCGAATTGATAGGGGTGATGGAGGGGTCTGTGACATGTACAATTGGTGTGGGGTCTTATGGGGGGTAATGTTGCTGTGTTACACTAACGCTGTTTTGACCGCATTCTGTTTTCTCATTTAGGACTTCATGATCTATACTTTTCTTTTCTACTCTTTACTCTCTCTTTTTTCTCTATCGGGTCTGGGCAACCCTTCTCTCCTTTTTCTCTTTATTCTCAAAGACTTTATTCTTAAAGACTAGATATGTGGATAATTTTCGCGAGGAATAATCCTTTATATGGCGCCTGTCTGAAGTGGCCTGGGCTGCTGCCTAACCCAGATTGATGGGCAGTGTTACACACCTGCCGGTATAGGTCATAAAAGGGGGGTGGTGTATCTGTGTCGGGCGCTGCCTATGGATGGGTACCTCGCACTTTATAGAGTGCGCTGTTGGTACAGTGTGATATTCGTGGGGTAAAGGTCCCTAGTCATAAACTGGAAAAAACAGGAGGGGAGAATTAAGGGAGATATGATGGAGGGATGAGTGGTGCTTCTTTATGTACAGATTTGGTATTGATTCACCGTGTCCAACTAAAGCTGTTCGGGTGATGGTACAATGATATGTAATACAGTGTATTCATTAGGGGAACAGTATTTTCACAGGAACACAGTAAAAGGTCGTCATCTAGTGGTTAAATAAGATATTGCAGGGAACATATGTTTCAGTCTAAGCAATAGAGAAAGTTCTTCAGTATCCTGCTGCCATCTAGTGGCTTAACTAGGTAACGCAGTTTATATATGCAGTGAAGAGGGATATGTTGCTGATTCCTCCTTTTCTCCCGTCGTCCTCATATAAAAAACAGAGAAAAGGCATACATAGTGCAACACAGTATGGAAATGTGTATTCTCTAAAGGAAAAATAGGATGAACTCACGTGGTCTAGAGCCTAGTAGAAAATGTCAGGCTCAGACTTCAGCGCTTTGCCAGTCCATAGAGGTGACTGGGTCCCTTCTTTTTTGATCCCTCCTGTGCTGTAGCAATATTTTCCGTGATCTCCTGGTTTTCTGGGCTGGTCATCCGAAGGTAGATGTGTGGCTACCGATGGTTTTCCTCCCTTTCTTCCGGAGTAAAATCACAGACAGCAAGTAGGGGGGTTAAAGGGATTTATTATACAAGTAACAATACAGGTAAAAAGTAATGGAGTAATCCAGGACGCGTTTCGCCTAAACAAGGCCTCTTCTGCTGGATTTGACCCCCCTACTTGCTGTCTGTGATTTTACTCCGGAAGAAAGGGAGGAAAACCATTGTGCGAGACTCTCTGCCCTTGAGATCCTGGACGACTGGCTGTGATGAGAAAAGCTTTTGGAAGATGGTAGGAACTTGTAGAAGAAGAATGCTGTGAAACTGGTACACGCCTTAGACTGTGTTGGCTTACGATGGAAGGAGGAGGCTTTTTTTTGAGGGGTGAAAGGAAATCCCATATGACCGCTGAGACAAAGTATGCGAATGATGGGTAAGTTTCTCTGCTGCCTTAAGCCATAGGATTTCTGAGACGTATCTATTAGACATGTGCACAGCACAAAATTTCGTTTTGAACTAATGGATTAGTACTAAAATGCAATTTATTTAGTTGCTTAAGAAATTCGTTTTCAGTTCTTTAGTATGAAAATTAATTTCATCCGAAAACCAGTGGTACAATTACTATTGTAGTGGTGGCTCCTGAGAGGGCTGAGATCGCTGCTCGTTACAGTATCTCTCACTCTCAGTACAATGTGGGCCATGTTACATAGTTGGTGCTAACTTAACCAGAGCTGTTATAAACTTCCAGAGCCATTATAGCCTATGGAGGTTTTCAGTTTACAATAGCTCTGGTTAAGTTAGCACCAACATTGTAATACTGCCCCGTGTCAGGCAAAGCTGTTACAGTAACTGACTACTGCTCATCAAGCGCTCAGAGTTTCAGTAAAACTAATAAATAATATTTTTATATATAAGAGGTTATAACAATATTATTTCATTGTTTTACTGAAACTCTGAGCGCTGTTACAGTCATTTACTGTAACAGCTGAGACTGATACATTGTAATGAAAGATAATATAACAAGCAGCCGATCTCAGCGCTCACAGCCACTGGATTTAAAGGGCTAAATAAAAGGCTCCTCTCTGTATAATGTTTAGAACATCCTCCTGCATTAATAATACCCCTCTCTGTATAATGTAGATAATATCCTCCTGCATTCATTAATACCTCTCTGTATAATGTATAGAAATCCTCCTCAATTAATTAATACCCCTCTCTGTATAATGTATACAACATCCACCTTCATAAATGAATACCCCTCTCTGTATAATGTATAGAACATCCTCCTGAATTAATTAATGCCCTCTCTGTATAGAACATCCTACTGCATTGGCATGTGCAGGGTGCAGAACTTCGGATGTTGCACTCTTCATTGCTGGTCTCCTTCACTCATCAATGTATTATCACAAAAAGGACTGAAACTAAAATGTAGTGCATTTTATTTTAGTTTCTTTCGTTTTTTGTACTGAGCAGTTTCGTTTCTCTGAGTCATATGAAACTAAATTATCCCAAAATTCGGACTAAATCGTTTAGTACTAAAACGAATGCACATGTCTAGTATCTATCTGTTCTGAGTTTTGGACAACAGATTCCGCAATTGTGTCAAGGTTTGATGGAAGGAGCAGCTCTTCCGGCACTTTAGAGGGATCTGCCATGATTAATAGAGTGTGAGCTCGTTGTTTGCAGAGTAGTCACCAAATGGCACTGCATCCTTAAATCTAATGCTTGGATTAAACTGAGTAATGGTGTCTTCTCTTTGAAGACTGGAGACTACTTGGACTATAAACTCTTAAGGAAGTGTTGCTTACCAGTTTTCGAGCAGAAATCAAGGGAAGAGCTGAATAGTAACTTTAAACAACTGCTGATTATATTTCCTGATCTCCTTTGTAAGCATTCCAATGCAACAGAGTCCTGTAGGAGCTTTGCTTTCAAAGGCAGAGTGAGACAGCCTCACTGCTGGAGCTGCTTGTTATGCAACACTTAGGGATCTCTCTTTTTCAATCTCATAGGAATCCTCTAGATTTATCTAAAAGTCCTTATTTCATGCACAGAGAAGGATGTAAACATATCATTGCTTGCTAGAGAAGTATTTTTGTTTCACAGTTCTGTTCCAGAAGCACAGACAGCTTAATAACAGACAGATAAACTCCCCAGAAAGGGGTTTTCTTGTCGCTTTATATACTTTATTCTTCAGGCATTCTCAAATCAACAACTCACGATTACTGAAGAGATTCTTCTTTCTCGTAGTGTGAAACGAAGTAATGTTCTTCAGGTTACAGAGAGCATAAACACAACCTCCATCTTAGGCTAGGGTCAGACTAACGCAGTATCAACGTGCGTTTAGCAGCACTAAATCACGGCCGTGCTAGCAGCAAATGACGTCCAATGCCGGGCAGCATACGAAGAACGGCCGCACAAAAGTGCAGCTGCACAATGCAAGTGGCAAACGAACGCATTTTTTCGAGAACGTCAAACCGCTAGTACGGACGTACAGAGTGCGCTGCGTCCGTTAGCGGCGTGTGTGTGTGATTAGGAGACGTCAGACGCTGCTAATGTCCGTCCAACATAACGCCCAGACGCAAGAAGTGTTTTATTGATGATCCGTACAAAATCACGGACGAACATGCGCATCGTATGACCGCTATCTCGTATTCCGTGAAAAAATGCGTCCATTCGTTCGAACGCACTTTTTCACGGACAACGCGAAAAATGCATTAGTCTGACCCTAGCCTTAGACTCATAACTTAATGAAAAAACACTGGCCAATCAGAGACGCTGATGTGACCATGTGGAATAAACTACTTTTCCCAGAATGCAATCCCTGAAGGGGACAGTTCTTAACTGCTATTTACTACAGCCAGCACAGTACTTGCTCATTTACAGTGTAACAGAAACTTAATTGCAAAGCTTTGGATTTGTTACAAATTGGGATCCACTGAAAGAAGTTTATACAACTAGGAGATACCACCTATAGACTGCACCAGCTATACAAAATGAATAGTATACAGCCACACTCAATCCGTTCCTATTTTCCTGTGTTCCAATCTTGCATTCTAGGAACACTGCCCTGATAAGCAAATTATTATCGTGGCCTTGATTGTTGACCTCCATAAATTTATATGATGCTCTAAATAGTGTATGGGGGTAAGTATGTTTTTCAGTGCTGTAGTTTCTGTGATACACTCAAACACACAGCAGTACAAGTTGCATTTCTGTGGAGCTCTGATACAGTAATGTGGTGTGTATGAGCATATCATAGAGCTCTACAGCAATAAAACGCACGCTCATACACACCGCATTACGGTATCACAGAGCCCCACAGTAATAAAGCTCACAGTAATGTGCCATGTGAGCATATCACAGCGCTCCACAGCAATAAAGCTCACAGTAATGTGCCATGTGAGCGTATCACAGAGCTCCACAGTAATAAAACACAGTAATGTAAGGTGTTTGAGTGCACATAACTGAGTTTTATTGCAGTGGCTCTTCAAAGCCGCTTGTACTATTGTGTGACACTTGCAACGCACTGTCAACAATTCTATCATTCACAGGCATCCCTCTAGTATATGTAGGACTGCCTGTGTGATGGGAGTTGTAGGCACTGTTCTGCAAGTGTCCTATCCGACAATAGATAGGAGTTACATGTTTTGAGAGACTTCTGCTTGGTTTGGGGGGTGTGCAAAAGGAAGTATTTGCCTGGGTGCCTAATACTACGCCTCTGCTCTCCTCCCTGCTAGTCCCCGCGGGCGGTGCTGGAGACAAGCAGGGAGGTGACCAGAGTGTACAGAGTTGCACACCTGTTACAAATTACAAAACTAACAGCAATTTTAGCCCCAGCACCTTCAAGTGTTAAATCTTCAGTTTTAAAAAGGACATTACCTACAGAAAACTGTCTCATTCAGTGTTATTGTAACTGAAAGAGACAGCGGTCTCATATTAAAATTAAATAAAAGCCATACTTAAATAATTGCCGCTGCATGGGACTGGCAGGGTAAGTATAAGTAATGTGTAGCTTTTATTTTATTCTTTTTATACTCTGAACAGAAACCTCCATGCTACCCTGTGACACATGCAGGCTGAACCAGTGTATAAAATGGCTTGTGTATTAAAAGTTTACATTTTTTATATATAATTTTTCTTTAAAGAGACATCACCCTTTCTCTTCTGTAACCCTGTGTGTATCTTTACAGATGCACGACACTGGTTTACACCCTGTTATGCCTTTCAGCTTTTTCCTGTTAACCTTCTTAGGCTCCTTAAGAACTTCATACATGTAAAACTTTAATAGCAGTGAGGGACAGACAGAGACTGGAGACTATCACTCACTTATTACTAGGGATCGGCTGTTGGTTCAATTCGAACATGAGTTTGCTGTATGTTCACCCACAATGCCCCACAATGCACTGCGCCCTGGCCTGAAACTGTAATTGGCTACAGTCTTACACCTGACCAATCAGGGCTCAGTACACATGCAGAGGCTCACAGAGCTAAGTCCCACAGCACACTATATAAGGGTGCTGACAAACTGCAGCTCTCTGTAGTGTGTTGCAGGAGTGAATCAGAAAGGAGAGATTGTTGTATGAGCAGGGAAATAGCAGTGCTATAGCAGTGAAATAGCAGACATAAAGCAGTGAAATAGCAGAGATAGCAGTGTGCTGCCTTCAGCAGAATGTTTAGAAATGTTGTGTTAGATCGCCATCTAGTGGCAGTTTATTTTATTACACCCTGATATTCAGCCAGCCTTAACAGGATCTTGTGGGCTGGCCTGTCATGTGCTTCCTGGCTACAGCAAGGGATTGTGGGAGGAAGAACCTAATTTCCTTACCACAGGAGCTGAGAGATACAACTGGCAACCATCTCTCTCCTCTATGAGAAGCATCGTCGGTAAGGACTTCAGCATAACGTTCCCCTAGATATTTCACAGTCCCTACCAGCTTTAGAAGCACCATATGTACTGTATATATGTTTCCTCTTACATTGCAGCCACCCGCTTTTCACATGGTTGCAGCATGGCCTAGTGTTTTATATTGACACACCTTGTTTCTATAATGTTATGTGTTACTGCAATACAAGTCTGAATATTATGTATTTTTACACTGTACTGTTCCGCTTTTACACAGTTTTACCGCTCAACATCACACACTTTACGCATCACGCATCGTGCACTCACGCAGCACGCATGCACATGCAGTTGTGTTCCTATAACAAGTTAATAAACATAAAGACTGCAAACCAGCCTCATTTATTCAACCCGTAGGAAAGGTTTAGCTGCCTGTTAAGCTCTGCATAGACTCCGGAGTACGTGGAGTGGAGAAAGGACAGTAAAACGACGAGCGCACAAAACACGCGAAAAGTAACTGACACGCTGAGAAGACGCGCGAAAAGTGAAACATCGTGCAGTTAGGATGCGATTGAGGGATCAGACTACACAGAGGCCCACTACTGTCAACGCAGTTACCTGCAAATGACAACCGGCAACCTCTAAACAGTTAAATTATGTCACGAAGCAAGACTTCTTCATACAGGACAAGGTCCCAAGTAGGCTACTCCATTAAATCAATACACAAGAGATGGTGAAGCGCCACTCAAACTGTACATCCACCACCAAGGCACCCTAGTGGCCAATACCAGGGATTAGAGGTTTCCCCCAAAAAACAAACAAATGATATAAATATATGACCTGGTATAGCACTTGGATACTGTAGAAGGGGTCCTTTGTTCTCACGAGTATGGATGAGCCGAACACCCCCTAGTTCGGTTCGAACTCGAACTTTCCAAATGTTTGAATTCGAACTCGAACTTTACAAATGATATTTGCCATAAAAGGTGTATGGGGGTCTGGGTAGTGCCCTGGGGGACAGAAAACAAGGACAAAAAGTTTAAAAAAAAACGTTTTTAAAGCGACAGTGAGTTTTCCATGAAATAAGGGTTAAAAATAAAAACGAAAAATTCCTTCAAATATTGTGCCTAGGAGGTCCCCATAACCTACTCATGAAGTGGCGGATTTCTAGGATGTATAGAAACACTTAAAAACAAAAAAATTATGTTTCAAAAGACGGTAAATGCTTTTCCTTTAATCTATCCATAAACAACTGCTTGGGGTGGCAGTCTGTACGAAAAGAGGAAACATTTTCGGACACGTAGAAAAAATTTAGTGATTTTATTTTGGCTAAATTATTGTGAAACTTATGCAGACTTTGGATGAAAGTAACAATAGGTGCTTTAAAATTGGGCCTTTAGCGTCGGCAACAGTGCCGTCACACCGCAACCCCTCTGAGGATATGAATCTGATACAGGCATCAGTGGCAGTGTACCCAAATATTGTGCTTTTGGTGCCAGGCCTGCAAGTACTATCATACAGTAACCCCTCTGTAGTATTGTGGAAGAATGCAGGGGTGGACCTTGCGGTCCTATATTAAAAAGATATGCATCTGTTAAAGGCATCAGTGCACCGAGATATTGTGCTTTTGGTGCCAGGCCAGCAAGTGCATTCATACAGTAACCCCTCTGTGGTATTGTGCAAGATGCAGGGGTGGACCATGTGGTCCTATATTAAAAAGATATGAATCTGCTAATGGACGTCAGTGCACCCAGATATTGTGCTTTTGGTGCCAGACTGCCAGGACAGCAAGTACTATCATACAGTAACCCCTCTGTAGTATTGTGGAAGAGTGCAGGGTTGGACCCTGCAGTTCAAAAAATTAAAATGATATAAATCTGGCACAGGCGTCAGTGCAGCCAAATATTGTGCCTTTCATGGCAGCAAGTGCCTTCACACCGTAACCCCTTTGTAGTATTGTGGAAGAGTTCAGTGCTGGAGGTTTTGTGAATGCAGAAGACATCCCCGATCTATTCGTTACTTCAGCATCAGGAGATTGATAGCTGCTGATCTAGGACTGATTCATTTTGGACAGATGCACTCTTTTGTCTGTGACAAAACCTCCAGTGGCACTGAACGTCCTTTCAGAAAGCACGCTAGATGAAGGGCAACCTAGTAGCTGCATAGCATATTGGCTAAATTCTGGCCAGTGATCCAATCTCAACACCCAGTAAGCCAGTGGATCATCTGCTGGAAACGTATCCAGGTCTGCCCTTGCACCTAGGTTGTCCTGCCCCATATGGTGAAGACGCTGGCAATGGGTGCCTACATTTGACGTCCCTGGGCGTCATGGACTAAAAAAATTAAAAAATGCATAAGTCAAGCGGCCCTGGCCTTCATCACTATTCCTCTAATCATCCGCTGCCTCAGAAGCACGTGTGTCATCACTTGGTAACCTACCAGTGCCTGGAAAGGTGCTACACAAGTGTCGCTTTAGAGCGTCCTCAAGTTTTTTCATAATGTGCTCCCTCTGTGCGGGCAGGATGAGCTCTGCAACTTTACCCTTGTATCGTGGATCAAGAAGGCTTGCCAACCAGTAATGATCCCTCTCCTTGATAGCACGAATCCTGTGGTCCTTTAGCAGGCTTTGCATTATAAGGAGGACCATGCAGCGTAGGTTGGAGGTGACATTAGCTTCCGAGTCTGGTCAATGAGGATAACCCCATCGTGCACTTCCTCCTCCCAGCCACGCACTAGCCGTTGTGTTTCTGGGCACACGAAACCCTCCCTTGAGGAATCCCCACCTTCAATGCCCCCACTACTTAAATATTCCTCCTCATCCTCCTCCTGTCTGATCTGAGTAGGACCCGCTGGAATGCTGTCTGCGGAAAGACTGGGGCCTTCAGAGCTAGGCCTTCACATCTATAATTCCCCGCAGAGTGTGCTCCAGCAGGAACACTAAAGGAATTGTGTCACTGATGCATGCACTGTCCCTGCTCACCATCCTCGTTGCCTCCTAAAATGGTGACAGTACAGTGCATGCATCCTTGATCATCAGCCACTGTGGGGGGGGAAACAAGTTGACCTGAACCTGTCCTGGTGCCATACTCACACAGGTACTCGTTGATGGCCCTCTGCTGCTTGTGCAGATGCTGCAGCATTGCTAATGTCGAGTTCCACCTGGTGGGCATGTCACAGATCAGACGGTTTGTGAGAAGGTGGAATTCTCTTTGAATTTCTGCTAGGCGAACACTTGCTGGGAATGACCATCTGAAGTGGCTGCAGACTTTTCTGGCCTGGCTGAGAAGCTCTGCCAGCCCTGGGTACTTGGTTAGGAAATGCTGTATCACTAGGTTTAGGACGTGTGCTAGGCATGGTACATCAATTTACCCTTGCATAGGGCGGAGAGAAGGTTGCTGCCATTATCACAGACGATCATTCACAGTTGAAGCTGGCGTGCTGTTAACCATCTCTGCACCTGGCCCTGCAGAGCTGACAGAATTTCTAGCCCGGTGTGGCTCCTGTCCCCTAAACAAACCAGCTCAAGCACAGTATGGGTTCTTTTTGCTTGAGCCACTGCGTAGACCCTGTCAGGCGTCGGTTTAACTGCCAGTTCGCCAGAGACACAGGAGGAGGAAGAAGGAGAGGTGGTGGAGCAGACAGACCTCATACAAGCAGCTTTCTGGAGGCATGGTGGATGAACAAGCTCCAGCACAGAGCCTCGTCTTGGATCCCTCCCAGCTGCAATCAGATTTACCCAGTGTGCCGTGAAGGAAATGTAACGACCCTGTCCATGCTTGCTGGACCACGTGCCTAAAGTCACATGCACCTTGCTGCTGCCTGCCTTTCACAATGACTCGATAACATTGTCTTCCACGTGCTGGTATAGTACTGGAATGACCTTGCGTGAAAAGTAATGGCGTTTTGGAACCTGCCACTGTGGTACAGCACATTCAGCAAATTCACGGAAGGGAGCAGAGTCCACCAGCTGGAAAGGCAGCAGCTGCAATGCGAATAATTTTGCTAAGCTGGCATTTAGACGCTGTGCTTGGGGATGGTTGGGACTATATTTTTTTCTTACGCTGCAGCAGCTGCGGCAACGTAATCTGACTGCGTAAATCTTCAGCTGATGGGATGTTGTCACATTGTGAGGAAGGACCTGGTACATCCATTACCATAGCATCATCCCTGTCAGTGGAGGTTGTAGCAGGCAATGACATGGCAGGACATACAGTGGGGGTAGAGACAGATGAGGAGGACCTACACAAAGTTTTGCGCCAACGGGATGTGTGGCAGGAGGTCATATGTCGCCTCAAGCACGTGGTACCCAAGTGGTACCCAAGTGTCTTTCCCACGCTTAAGCCTCATCTGACATAGATTACAAATAGCAATGGTGGGGTCTGCTGCACATTTCTTAAAGAACTCCCAGCAGACCGCAGAGTTCCTGCGTGTGTGCTTTGAGACAACAGCGCTCTGCACCTGAGCAGCTCTGACCTCTGATGCCTTGAACTGGCTATGGTTGATCATAGAGGATGTTGTGCCTCGTGTTTGTTGTGCCGCCTCCTCCTCACTTGACTCCTCTGTTCGATCAGGCACCCAGGTGGAGTCAGTGACCTCATCATCATTGTCATCACCCCCTATCTCCTCGTCACTGGAGCCAACTTGGCAGTATGCTGCAGGTGCTGGGGCAACATGAGTGCCAGTTATTTGTGTGTCATCACTGGCACCCCCTTCCTCTAGGTTGA
Organism: Leptobrachium leishanense; assembly: GCA_009667805.1. Taxonomy (NCBI): domain Eukaryota; kingdom Metazoa; phylum Chordata; class Amphibia; order Anura; family Megophryidae; genus Leptobrachium; species Leptobrachium leishanense. The sequence goes on along the minus strand of RXON01001900.1, from coordinate 23,768 downwards.
TTATACTCCCTTCCTCAACCTCAGAGATTGAATCAGAGCACTGTACTTGCTGCGCATCCTCAAGCAGCATGTCACTGTCATTGTAGTCAAACAATTCAGCTGACTCCTCCATGTGTGATAGCGAGGCTACGGCAGGAGTAGCTGTGAGCATGCAGGCTGCATTAGATGCTTTGGCAGCTGAGGTGGACTGTAAAGCACTACAAGCCTGGCTGGCAGAGGACTCGGAGGATGAGGATGGTCTGGTTAGCCAACCCACCAAATCCTCTGTATGTTGCTGCTGCTTAAGAAGACGGCCAGCACCAGTTAGAAAGGACAAGCGCCCCTGCAGAGGATGCACCACGTCCACCACGACCAGAGGCACAGCCTCCCGACACACAGGCTACTTGCCCTCTTATCTGTGTCTGGGAGCGTCTGCCTGTCCTTTTGTTCTTTTCAGACATGGTGAGTGATATATAGATTAAAGATATACAGAACTCTGGTATAACTCAGTGAGACACCCTGATAGCTGGCAGCCAGTGACAAGACACAGATTACAATTCCCTCCTATAAATCAGTGTGACCCCCTGATGGGTGTCAGTGAGAAGCCGCAGATTACAAGTCTCAGAAACCTCCTATAAATCAGTGAGACCCCCTGATGGGTGGCAGCCAGTGAGAACAAACGGATAACAATTCCCAAATATTTTGTAGAAATTTGTGACCCCCAAAATACATGTTGGCAGTGACAAGACACAGATCACCTCAATTCCCAGATATTTGGTAGAAATGAGACCCCCCCCAGTAGCGTGGCAGACCAGCAGTAAGAACACAGAACAACAATCTCCTCTGAAATCTCCTCTCAAATGTGTGCAGATGCGCTGCGTGGAAACCTTATTTAGTGTGCTGCTGGACTTTGCTCTGTGTGCCCATGATTGGGCAAAATTTGCCCAATCAGGACTCTGAGCCGTGATTGGCATGTGTGGTCAGGTGCAAGGCTGTAGCCAATTACGAGCTTCAGGCCAGTGGGAAAGTGCATTGTGGTCCATTGTGGTGCATTGTGGGCGAACACCCAGAAATGTTCGGAGTTCGTGAACAAACGAACAGGCTATGTTCGATGCGAACTCCGAATCGTCCGAACCAAACAGCTCATCCCTAGCGGAGAGAAGGTTGCTGCCATTATCACAGATGACCATTCCCAGCTCAAGCTGGCGTGGTGTTAACCATCTTTGCACCTGCCCCTGCAGAGCTGACAGAATTTCTGGCCCGGTGTGGCTCCTGTCCCCTAAACAAACCAGCTCAAGCACAGTATGGCATCTTTTTGCTTGAGCCATTGCGTAGCCCCTGCCACTTAAACTCGGTTTAACTGCCCCTTCGCCAGAGAAGGAGGAGGAGGAGGAAGAGGGAGAAGTGGTGGTGGAGCAGACAGACCTCATACAAGCAGCTTTCTGGAGGCGTGGTGGATGAACAAGCTCCAGCACAAAGCCCCGTCTTGGATCCCTCTTGGGATGCTGTCACATTGTGAGGAAGGACCTGGTACATCCATTACTGTAGCATCATCCCTGTCAGTAGAGGTTGTAGGCAATGACATGGCAGGACATATAGTGGGGGTAGAGACAGGTGAGGAGGACCTACGCAAAGTTTTGCGCCAACGGGATGTGTGGCAGGAGGTCATATGTCGCCTCAAGCACGTGGTCCCCAAGCGTCCGGTGTCTTTCCCACTCTTGAGCCTCATCTGACATAGATAACAAATAGCAACGGTGCGGTCTGCTGTACATTTCTTAAAGAACTCCCAGACAGCAGAGTTCCTGGATGGTGTGCTTTGAGACAACAGCGCTCTGCACCTGAGCAGCTCTGACATGTGGTGCCTTGGACTGGCTAGTGCAATGGTTGGTCATAGAGGATGTTGTGCCTTCTGTTTGTTGTGCCTCCTCCTCACTTGACTCCTCTGTTCGATCAGGCACCCAGGTGGAGTCAGTGACCTCATCATCATTGTCATCACCCCCTATCTCCTCGTCACTGGAGCCACCTTGGCAGTATGCTGCAGCTGCTGGGGCAACATGAGTGCCAATTATTTGTGTGTCACTGGCACCCCCTTCCTCTAGGTTGATTTATACTCACTTCCTCAACCTCAGAGATTGAATCAGAGCACTGTAGTTGCTGCGCATCCTCAAGCAGCATGTCACTGTCATTGTAGTCAAACAATTCAGCTGACTCCTCTGTGTGTGATAGTAAGGCTACGGCAGGAGTAGCTGTGGACATGGAGGCTGCATTAGATGCTTTGGCAGCTGAGGTGGACTGTAAAGCACTACAAGCCTGGCTGGCAGAGGACTCGGAGGATGAGGATGGCCTGGTTAGCCAATCCACCAAATCCTCTGTATGTTGCTGCTGCTTAAGAAGACGGCCAGCACCAGTTAGAAAGGACAAGCGTGCCCCTGCAGAGGATGCACCACGTCCACCACGACCAGAGGCACAGCCTCCCGACACAGAGGCTGCTTGCTCTCTTATCTGTGCCTGGGAGCGTCTGCCTGTCCTTTTTGGTATTTCTGACATGGTGAGTGATATATAGATTAAATATATACAGAACTCTGTTTCAACTCTGGTATAAAGATTAAAGATTTCCAGAACTCTGGTATAACTCAGTGAGACACCCTGATAGCTGGCAGCCAGTGACAAGACACAGATTACAATTCCCAGAAACCTCCTATAAATCAGTGAGACTCCCTGATGGGTGGCAGTGACAAGACACAAATTACAATTCCCAGAAACCACCTACAAGTCAGTGAGACTGTCACGGTTCCTGGATCCCACCACACAGTCCTTAAAGCCCAACACTCCACAGAGCCCAAAAGCTACCAACAGGGTAGCCATAGAAAAATCCCTAACTGTCTGGTTCTTAGACTTGGCCAGGTATACTAGCTAGACAGAAAGTGTTAATCAAAGACAATGTCGTAATACGAAAGCAGGTTAGCAATACGGGGTTAGTCAGACGAGCCAGAATCAGGAATACAGAGTATAGGATAGTCAAATGGAATAGCCAGGTCGATATCAGTGCAGAAGCGTAGTACAAGAAAATAGTCTAGGGCAACGGAAGGCAGAATAGTCAGTAAACAAGCAGAGGTCAATAACAGGTTAAATCACGAGAGAATTCAGGTACAAGGAGCTCAGGTATGGATAACCACGATCTGGCACTGCTTAGAAGGAACTGTGGGTTTTTAAAGACCTTCACCAGACCGCACCCCCTCTCAAGCCGCGCCTCATGCAGCCACCTCCCTGCCTGTCTCTATTTAAACCGGGTGTTGGTCAGCGAACAGCATCAGACATGCTGCCTTCAAGCACATTGGAGAGGCTGGAAGCCCCCAACGTTACAGAGACCCCCTGATAGGACCCCCTGATAGCTGGCAACAGTGACAAGACACAGATTACAATTCACAGAAATCTTTTAGAAGTATGTGGGACCCCCTGATAGCTGGCAGTGAGAAGACACAGATTACAATTCCCAGAAACCTCCTATAGATCAGTGAGACCCCCTGATGGGTGGCAGTGAGAACACACAGATTACCACAATTCCCAGATATTTTGTAGAAATGAGACCCCCTCAATTGCTGCTGTCAGTGAGAACACACGGATTATAACAATTCCCAAATATTTTGTAGAAATTACTGACCACCAAAATACTTGGTGGCAGTGAGAATACACGGATTATAACAATTCCCAAATATTCTCTAGAAATTACTGACCCCCCCAAAATACTTGGTGGCAGTGAGAACACACGGATTATAACAATTCCCAAGTATTTTGTAGAAATTACTGACCCCCCAAACTACTTGGTGGCAGTGAGAACACACGGATTATAACAATTCCCAAATATTTTGTAGAAATTACTGACCATCAAAATACTTGGTGGCAGTGAGAATACACGGATTATAACAATTCCCAAATATTCTCTAGAAATTACTGACCCCCCCAAAATACTTGGTGGCAGTGAGAACACACGGATTATAACAATTCCCAAGTATTTTGTAGAAATTACTGACCCCCAAAATACTTGGTGGCAGTGAGAACAGAGATTAGAACAATTCCCAGAAATTCCTGCTTGATTGCGCCATAGATATTCATCCTGGTACCATGCCTCCTCGAGGCAAAGTATATCCTTTATCCATAAAGGAGAACCAAATCATGGAGGAGTACATAAAGGAGAATTTGGGGAGAGGTTTTATTAGACGTTCCTCTTCTCCAGCAGGGGCTGAGTTCTTTTTTGTGTCTAAAAAAAGAGGGAGATTTACACCCGTGTATCGATTTTTATATGGGGCTTAACAAGATCACCATCAAGAATGTGTACCCTATCCCCCTTATATCAGAACTGTTCGACAGGTTAAGGGGATCAGCAGTATACACAAAACTCGATTTAAGAGGGGCTTACAACCTGATACGTATAAAAGAGGGGCATGAGTGGAAAACAGCATTTAACACCAGGAGTGGGCATTATGAATATCTGGTCATGCCTTCTGGTCTCTGTTATACTCCAGCTGTATTCCAGGATTTTATTAATGATGTGCTCAGAGATTTTTTGCAATCCTTTGTTATAGTATACCTAGACAATATACTGATTTACTCTCCCGATCTGAAAACCCACCATGAACATGTCAGACAGGTGTGTAGCGCTCACTCCCGGAGGAGCTGCTGAATTTAACCTCGGGTTAGTCTCACTGCACTAGGGAATAAATATACACCAGCACTGTTGTGGATTTTATAGATTATATACTTTACTGATCCCAATAAAGCGGCATATATAATGTGAACACGGTATATGAACGACAGGATTTCGAAATGCGGGAAAAACACGCGGCGGCAAAGAAAAGTTTAACCCCTTCGTTTCTGGAGTGTAAGTCCTGTGAAAGTAATGTCTCAAAGGTGTGTGTGTGATCTCACGTACCCGTGTACTATATTCAACTGGCCAGTGAATGGAATGAGCAAATCTTCGACTAGTCACGATGGGGCCCTGTAGATTTAAACAATACTGCAGAGTGCTTCGTTTAACTTGGAACTGTGGCCTGGAAGGCCTCTCACCCATCCGTTAGACAATCTGTTCCGCTGCCCGATCAAGGATGTCTCTCCACTGGATTGCACTGGAACTCTGTGCCACCGGATCCGCTTCTCCTGCTTGTCCTATCTCTGCAGCGAGAACTACAGCCTACCGCCTGCACTCCCAGTGGATCATCGCGGTCTCCTTACTCCCCGAGACCCCGTCCAAACCGGAACTCTGTCTCTGTGCAAAACCTCTCAGCGATGTATAGATAGGTCTCCGCCAAGCACTGTCTCTGATCCGCAGCACCCGCAAGGCAGCACCTGCTCTCCGGCCTGGTCTCAATCCCTGGCCGTCTCACATGCATCTTCTACCTTTCGTCGCTCGGCTCACACTGGCTCTCCTTCGGAAGAGGCTGCAGATGTCCTTCTCTCTCTCCCACCCACTTCCTGTCTCCCCCGCAAAGCACGAAGGAATTTGTAGTTCCGTTTCTGTCCAGTATAGTTCATGTTGCTCCTGTCTCCCTCTGGTGGCCAAACCAAGTAAATGCAACAACATAATCTTAAACAGCGCTACACAGGTATTAGCAAAATTTCTAGACAATGGTCTTTATTGCAAACTGGAGAAGTGTTCGACATTACTACTGTAAAATTTCTTGGGGACATTATCACTCCAGAAGGTTTTGAGATGGATCCTTCCAAACTCACGGCCATCTCAGAATGGCCTCTTCCTCAAGGCCTCAAAGCCATACAGAGGTTTTTGGGGTTTTCCAACTATTATAGGAGATTTATCAAGAATTATTCCACTGTAGCCTCTACTATCATTAATATGACACAAAGGTCTGAAGAATCAGGTCTGGTCTTCACAATCCAAACAGGCATTCAAAGCTCTTAAGCAGGCTTTCACTTCCGCTCCCGTGTTACGGCATCCTGATCCCAGAATTCCATTTGTCCTTGAGGTTGATGCTTCCGAGATAGGCATTGGGGCTGTCCTGTCTCAAAGAGAGTCTCCAGGAAAGCCTCTACATCCCTGTGGGTTCTTTTCAAGAAAACTATCACCAGCAGAATGCAATTATGATATCGGTAACAGAGAATTGCTTGCTATTGTGTCTGCTCTGTCAGAGTGGAGACATTTGTTGGAAGGTACTCTTGACCCTTTGTTGATAATCACTGATCATAAGAACCTTACGTACATTGGGGATGCTAAACGTTTGAACTCGAGACAGGCCATGTGGTCATTACTACTATCTCGGTTTAATTTTGTGTTGACTTACAGACCAGGTGACCGCAATGTAGAGGCTGATGCCTTATCTCTATAAAAATTGTATAAGTGGCGCTGAACTGGCAAAAAGGTGGAGGATAAAGCACCGCGGTTACAGGCAACTCCGGCTGCTATATCTCCCAAGGGTAATCCCTACAAAACCCAAACAAATATCCACAGTAGAAAAAAAAAGACTACAGGGAGACTGCACGATCAATATAAACCTCGGGATGTCCCCACTAGGAACAGATTTGAACCTCTGGCCACACCACATGATGAACAGGTTTTTCACAAGGGGTCCCCAAATGTGAAGCAGAAAGAAGTACAACGTCGGGATCGGGAGTGGGGGGCAATCAGATGGGAGGAAAAGGAAAAAGACGATTGTCCGTAGACGAGGAAGAAGAGTGGGACAATTGGTACAAGGAAAAAAGGGAACGGAGATAACCATGAATGGCATCTTTAATCTAAGTACCAAGATTCTCACTCCTCATCATGTTAAATTACTCCAGAAAGGTTTGAAATATGCCCCGACCCAAAAGCTTAATAAATTTGAAGTTTATGTAGACTTACAGAAGTTCAAGCGTAAATTGGCCCTCAAGAAATATTTTCATAAGACAGCAGTGGAAAAAGATATTATAGAGGATAGGGGAATAGTACATACATCGCTTAAGAGTAAGTCTACGTTCTATCCCAAATTCATGTTATCAAAGGAGATATCCACCTTTGAAACCATGGTAATGAAAGATCTGGATAAATTGGAGAAAAGATGTAACCGTGCCCCCAATAACCTGACCCAACAAGAAAAGGAAGCTTTGGAAGATCTGCGGAGCGACGATCAAGTGATCGTTAAACCGGCGGATAAGGGAGGAGGTGTTGTGATATTGTCTAAAGAGTATTATATAGAGGAGGCTGAAAGAATTTTGAGTGATAGAGACACCTATGAGATTCTAAAAGGCGACCCAACAGTTGAAATTGTAAAAACTTTGGATGATTTCCTTAAGAAAGGTAGGGCTCAAGATATTTTGAGCGAGCGGGAATACGAATATCTCAAAGTCCCCCACCCACGTATTCCGGTATTTTACTGGTTGCCTAAGCTACATAAAAACCCAATACATCCCCCGGGGAGACCTATTATGGCAGGTATAGATAGTGCTTCTAGCAGGATATCTGAATATCTGGATCTATTAATGCAGCCGGTTGTGTCTACAGGTCGATCACATCTCAAAGATAGTATCAGTGTTCTCCAGGAATTAGAAAAAATAGAGTGGCAACCAGGTTATTGGCTTGTCACAGGAGATGTGGAATCTCTATATACTATAATACCTCATAAGAAGGGATGTGAAGCAGTGGCACACTTTCTGAGGGAATCTGGGACGTTTGCTCCTGAACAGGTAGACTACGTCATTGAGGGAGTCTCTCTGATCTTGAAAAATAATTTTCTTTCGATGAAAGATTCTTTCTACAGAGGAGGGGCACAGCTATGGGGGCGAGGTTCGCACCCAGTTATGCGAACCTATTTATGGCCTACTGGGAATCCCAGTGGGTCTTCGGTTCGCATACCTGGGTCCAGGACCTTGCCCTCTATAGGAGGTACATCGACGATGTACTTCTTTTTTGGAGGGGGACAGAGGATGACCTTAAAACATTTTTGGATCATCTTAATGGGAATAACTGGGGCATTAAGTTAACCTATACTTGGAGTAAAAGTACCATCAATTTTCTAGATTTGGAAATTTATGTGAAAGAGTGTGCACATTTTAAGGATACTGACGTCAACAGCTTTATAGACATCAAAAGCAGCCATTTATCCTGACCTTAGGTCAGGTGCAAGGCTGTAGCCAATTACAAGCTTCAGGCCAGTGGAAAAGTGCATTGTGGTCCATTGTGGTGCATTGTGGGTGAACATGAGGCGAACACGCAGAAATGTTCGTAGTTCACGAACATGCTAACAGGCGATGTTCGAATCGAACTCCGAACCGAACAGCTCATCCCTAGTTCCCATATAGAAGTTGCCCACAGCAAGGCTTTGTCTGTTAAATGATTGATCACGTACCCCACCTTGGCTCTGTCAGTAGCACACATACCCGGGTTTAATTAGAACATGATACCCATTTGCATAATAATTCCTCTACAGGTACCAGATGCACCATCAAAGCTTATGGGAGACTTCAGATTTACAGGATGCTTTTCATCAGTAGAAGGAGAGGAAACATTTACCACAGGAGAGGATGGCGGTGAAGCTTTGCTAGACTGATTCATCAGTAACCCAAAGCCTGAGCAAACTGATCTATGCAGTGATAATATCACCAAATTTAGACCTCAACACAGACAAGTCTGTCGGATCCATATATGGCCTTGACGTAATGTCACGATCACACTCGACAACTGTGGTTTGGATCCCTATCGACAGACCTCTAAGCCCTCCAATCCTTGAGTGGTCAGGACCGCTAATCCTATCACTCCCAGCCACGGAAAAACAAACAGACCAGCAATAGTGGATACAGAGAAGCAGTAGATGTCAGGACTGAGCTTACACTGAGAGAGAAAGGGTTAACTTTGTTGACAGGTGAGGTATAGCCTGCGTTAGGCCTGTGCAGGTTATTTATATCAAACACTACAGAATCAGTGTGGTCAATAAGACAATCCGGGTCAGCAACAGAGAGGGTTTGCATACAAACAGGGTTGGCATTCTGCAGGGTCAGTATATATTCTGTGTCAGCATGTGGCAGGATCAGAAATCGTTCTGGGGCTGCTCTAGGTAAACCATACATACAGGCTTTATCAGAAAAGCATTGTCACAAGGCAGTCCAGGTCAAACACAATCAAGGTCCTCATACACTCCAGGTCAGTAACAGAGAATGAATCAGAAAAGCATTGACTCAAAATGAGTAACTCAGCCATGTGGGAAAATGACTCCACGTCAGTGCGCATGTTCTATACTTCAAGTCCGGCAGCTCCACGTCATCATGCCGCGCCCTGCCCCCGACCAGCCGCAAAGAACACCGGGGACCACCAGAGCCTCTGGCACTCAGCCAGTCAGCGGCGCTGGGTGCCCGGGCCCCCTGAGACCCTTCAGATGTGACATATAGGTACCACATCTAATAGACATGACAATAAATCTATATAATTAGGCTATGATAGTGATGGTTAGGTAATTGACTGATTTATTGCACGGGACACCATTACAATAATGCACTATATTGTGATCTACCCAGTCACTCGATTCGATAGCTAATATATTAACACACATAATTTGTAAAGTAGTACAAGGGTTATTCATTTATTTAACAAATACTTTATTTTGAAATTATTGCCACTTCCTCTTCGCAAGAGCGAAATCCTGCAGGTCATCTGACACGGTAGCACAAGCCTCCATGGAGACCTGTCCTATGGACTACAGGAGCGGACACTCATGGTGGAACATTAGCGCTGCATTACGGGGAAAGCTGCTGAATTAGTTCCTGCACTGTAATATGGTGAGAAAACAGGGACGCCAAGGGTGCCCTGTAATATGGTGCTAAAACGAGGTGCCAAGGTGAAACTTGCAGGTGCAGGTTTTCTGCCTTCGTGTCCCTGTTTGTAAGATTCCATGGCGGCACCGCAACAAAAAAGCCAAGTCTGATATCATTACGCGTTTCGGCCCTCTCGGTCTTCCCCTTTATTGTGGACAACTATATATGTTTTGCACTGACTGATGAAGGCCGTGAGGGCCGAAACGCGTCTCAGGACTCTATTTATTTCTCCATTTTTGTTTTTATATATTTTAACTTGTTTTTAGATTTGTTGTTTTTTTTAATATATTTTTATTTGTTTGCTTGACATTAAAAGGGATTAATTGTTCCCAATGGCTCTGGATTAATTGAATTACAGAGTCCAGCGGATACCACAGGGCGGACATACAGCAAAGAGGTTTTTTTAATGCTTTGCCTAACAAACATATATGCGCTGCAAATGAGCCTAATTGTTCAAAGGCTCCAACATCAGCAACAGGGTTATCCAAAGAGATTCGAAAAGTCACCGCACGTTCGGTGCCTTTTCGTTCTCCTCAATTCGGCGTGATATGGCGAACTCAATTCGGCGACCCTGCGGTGTATTCTGCAAGCACCACAGGCTCGCCGAATTGCGTTGAACAGGAGGCGATGGAAGCTGCCGAACAACCTGCCGAACAGGACGGCGAACGAAGCGCAGCCGAACGACATACTTGTCGACAAGTAGCCGAACATCGGGAAAACTTGTCGACAAGTAGCCGAACATCACGAAAAGTTGTCGACAAGTAGCCGAACATCGTGAAAACATGCCGCCAAGTAGCCGAATGGCTCCGGAAAAACCCGACATGCCGACGAAAAGTCACCGAACGACCACTGAAAAGACGCCGAATGAATCTCCAAAAATTAATGTAGCCAACATCAATTCCCTAATTAACAAAAAAAGTATCAAGTCCTGCAATCAGTGCACCTGTGGATTCCATAAAAAAGGCCTTAAATACACTTGCACCAGATCTGACAGCTCACAACTCAGAACCTGCTAGACAGTGAGCTACTCAGATTTCAAATATTATCCTAAATCCAGCAGCATGGCCGACAAAGGCAAGTGCAAGGGGAGCCAGGGGGATAGCGGTGCCAGGAAGAAGCGCAAAGAGTCCTTCACGTCGAAGGAGAATGAGGCATTAGTGGAGAAGGTCCTCCACTACTATAATGGGTTTTCGGGGCTGCAGCAAAGAAGACCAGCCAGGGCAGAAGGCTGAGATGTGGAATGAACATCACGGACGCAGTGAACGTGGTTGGTGGGAATGGAAGGACCGTGGTGAAGAAGCGGTAAGTAGAATAGCATAACCTGACATACACATAGCACTGAAGTGGAAATAGGCTGGAAGACGGCCGCCATTGTACACAGGCGGCCATCTTGTTCAGAATATTGGTTCACTTGTATATAACTAGACAGGTTTGTAGCTGAGACTAGAATGAGGTATACGTAGAAATTTAGGAATGCGTTTAGATTAGCAGAAAAGCAATTAAAGTTTTATGAAAGATCTTTGCTGTTTCTGGCATGGAGAAGTAGATATTCCAAGGTCGTTGGGCCCGTGGAAAGACGAAGGAGTATAGAAGACCGGGCCCCAGGCCATCTGAATAAACATAGCCGATAGGGAGGGAGGCACTCCCCGGAGAAAGACAGCACAAACAAATCACAGACTGTCAAACTAACGAGAAGTGTATCAATTTATAGTTATATGTGGAATGTTCTTTGTGTTCGAATTAATGATGGGAGGTATTAACCCACGTGGGGTGGAATAGAGTGTCATAGGGAGGTGGGCTAATGGGGATGTACCTAATTATGTATTTGGGGCATAAAACCTCATGTCTCTGTGTAATCGGGGCTCACTCTAAGCGATTCAATCCTGTGTGAGCACTTGTGTGACGACACAATAAACTCTTGCCTTTCCTGAAGAGACTCGTGTTTGGACAATCCTTGCTTGTGTCTGGTCCGGCGCCGTTCTGAAAGTGAACCTGTCTGACTCCGGCTACATTTTTGGGGTCTCGATAGCCGGGATAACGGGCCTTTTGCCAAGACACAGGCAACGGCTGCTGAACACAGTGCGGCGCTTGACTGCAGCAGTGCCAGAATCCCGATGGTTGGGGGCGTCCGTTGAAGGTGAGCTGACATCTGCAGGCGCCAAGCAGGATTTCCTGTACAGTGGACCTCATCTCGTCCCAAACAGACCCCCCTGACCCGGGAAAACTGGGACACCAACGAGTCTGAGGAAACAGCAAGCAGCGCCGGCGATAGGTAACGTGTCTTCTATGTTTTGTATGTCTAAAGGAAATACCGGTATCTAAGGGAAACGTCCGACTGCGATAGACGGATAAGAGGATGCGATGGCCACCATCCTATTGGCATATCTAGCCCGCCGCTGGTAGCGCTGACATTGCTAAGGAGCCAGAGTGGCTAGCGGGCGTCTGGATTCGGGGGAATTGAATGCCAATCAAAGGGTAGTTCTGTATGAGAGGGAGAAGGTAGCTGCGTGGAGTTGCATAGTTCAGTGTTTGTAAATAGAGCTTCGCCACGTGGGTAAAAGGGAAAGGAGGAGGGATTTTTCTGTGACTGGGCTAAGAGCCTGAGTCAGTGCCTAGTGTGTACGCCGTATAGTGAAAAGGGCTTATAGTAAAGCCAGCGATAGCTGCAGAGATAGTGGTGCTGAGTGGGTAGATTATCCATAAGGCAGATTGGAATTGCAGGCGGAAGTATAGACAAGGAACGGGGTGCACATAGCCACAAGCAGTCAAGAGTTAGAGTTCAAATTACGGGGTATAAGGAGCCACAAAGGAGGGAATACGCCCTCGGCTAATGGAAAGAGTTGAAGTGATATATGTTCTGTATTGTGATGAAAGTATCTGATACGGAATGTGTTGTGAATGAATTGACTCGAGTGCTGTGAGTGAACGTGCGCCTACTCGCTCCACGAGGAAGCAAATACGAGATTTGACCCTGGACGTACGGTTTCGGCTCAGGCGACTGCAGTCGGCTACTGAAGGGGGAAGCGTATGTGGATGCGGATAAATTGTTGACTGAAGTATCAGACTGTAGATTTTAACTGTTGTTGAAATAAGATATTTGTATCGCAAAAAGTATTGTTTTCAGGAGTGACAATGGGTAACGGGTCATCTAAGCCCAAGAAGGTAAAGGAGGGTGAGATGCCCCTAGAATATATGGTGCGGAATTTCGAAGCATTATATAAAACGTATGATTATGGTGTAGAATTGACAAAAGAGAAATTAAAAGTAATGTGTACAGTTGTGTGGCCGTTATTAGTCCCAGGATGGCCAGAGCAGGGGTCAATGGACCCGGAGTTAGTACAGAAGGTATATTCCCAAGTTATAGAGCAGTATGGACATCCTGAACAATACCCGTATATAGAAGTATGGAGATATTGTATTAAAAAACAAGAGTCATTTTATAAATGATAGCGGGGAGAAATAAGAAACAGGACCCCCAAAATAATAGAGAGAGAGAGAGGTGTTAGTAGAACAACTGGAAGAAAATAAATGTTTTACCCCCGTCCTATCTATTATGTTATGGGGCAGCTAGGGAAGCTCTGAATGCCGCTGTTGTGCGGGCGGAAAGGGGGGCGGGCAGCTGCTATGTCTCGGTCAGCTCCCTCCGCTCCGTCCCGTCCCGTATGGCTGAGGAAGAAGAGCAGGGTGTATCGGGTGGAGGAGATAGAGAGGCTCCACCAGAAAAGATTGAGATGCCCGATGGGAGCATATATAAATTAATTAATATTTTACGGAGTGAGATAGTTGCGGTGCTGTATAGTTTATATGTGTGGTTCAGACTGATTTTGTCCGATTGTGTTTTTAATTGATCATTAAACTGTTCAATTAAAAGTTGAGATTGAGCGTCGTCTCTGGTGTATAGGCCCCCTCCTTTCTGACAGACTGTTTAAGAGGGGGAGGAGGAGGGAGCAGTTTGTTTTTCTTTGCTCTCTGAAAGGTGGAAAGAATAACCCTTTGTGTACTTGTGCAGCGTACTATGTTTAGCTAATTTTAGTGTGTGTTACAATAGAATATTTGTCTGAAGTCGGTTGAGTGCAAGATATATGTTTATATTTTGTGTTGATATTATTCCGAAAGTTTAAGTTTTGTTCAGAGCTAGAATTAAATAGAAAAGAAAAAGGAGTCCTGGTTTTTTATATTATTGCATATAAATAATAATAAGTATGTAATGGTATACAATATGCCTACTAAAATATAAAAATTTATTAACAAATTAAATTGAAATATATGAAACGGTTAGAAATTTAATTCGAGAAATAATTAAAGTAATTTTTCTTTACTGTTTTTACAAGGTATGTTTTTGTTTGATTTTTGATGGAATGATTTATTTTTATTGTTTTTTTCGATGTAGTATTAAGAGTCTGTTTTGGGCTATGGGAAAATATTTCTGAGAATATTGTTTACACAATGTGTATATGTATATGCCCGAATGTCCCATCCAGCTCCTGGGGCGGGATATTTTTGCAAATTGCAAGCCCAAATTACGTTCTTTCCCGGGGGTCACGCTCAATTAAACCTGCCGGAGAGTGGCAGTTTTGTTCGGTAGTATAATCCAGCCAGCCCGCACAACCCCCAATCTGTGAAAATCGCAGTAGTTCTGTCAAAGGAGGAAGAATGGCGCACGGCACCTACTCTGTCTGCCACGCTGGATCCGCACGCACTACTCCTTGGAATTCCTGAGGTGGGGGGCGGAGGACAACCCGCCCAGATTAGTTGAATTAAAGTCCGGCGCAATACCGGTGGCTCTAAGACAATATTATATCCCAACGAAAGCCAAGCAGAATATACAAATACATTTGCAGAGATTTAAAGACTACGGTATATTGAACTTCTGCGTGTCACCGTGGAACACACCATTGTTCCAGCAAGACAACCTTTTTTTTTTTTATTTTATTTTTCAGTGGGAGGTATCTACAATGGATGCGCGCTCAGCCAGGACCTCTTGTCCTTCCACGCTACAGTATGTTGATTAATTACACTGGTTTCCCCCACAGAAAAAGACTGTTTATCTGTCACAAAAGTTTTGCTACATCTGCTCAGCCAAACAGGTTACAGAGTGTCTAAAAAAAAAAAAAGAAAGCACAAATATGTAAACAGAGTGTAAAATACCTGGGCTTCCAGTTAACAGGTACCAAACGTACACTAGGGGCAGAAAGGAAAGAAGCAATGTGCCGTATACCCCAACTAAAGACCAGGAGACAAGTCCGTGAATTCCTGGGAGCTGCAGGCTTCTGCCGCCTGTGGATCCCCAACTTCGCAGAAATTGCCAAGCCGCTTCATCAAGCAACCAAGGAAAGAGAATTAGACCCCTTTCATTGGGAAGAAGAGCAAACCGCAGCGTTTCTGAAATTAAAGACTCTGCTAATAGAAGCTCCTGCACTGGGCCTGCCAGATCATAGTAAGCCTTTCCAGCTGTTCGTACATGAACATAATCAAACAGCGACAGGAGTATTGGTCCAGACCTTTGGCTCGTGGCTGAGGCCTGTGGCCTACCTCTCCAAGCAACTCGACCCTGTGGCCTGCGGCCTACCCCCATGCCTGAAAGCAGTGGCTGCCACCGCAATGCTGATAGCAGAAGCAGACAAGCTGACCCTTGGACAAGTTCTTCATGTCAAGGTGCCCCATGCTGTCAAGGCTCTGCTGGATGTCAAAGGAGGTTACTGGTTTAGCAACAGCCGGATGACGAAGTACCCAGCCATGATGTGTGAAAATCCACGGGTTCATTTGGACCTCATCGCTACTTTAAACCCTGCTACTTTACTGCCTGACTGTGAAGAGGATCCAAATCATGAATGCCTCCAAGTCATGGAAGAAGTGTTCAGTAGCAGGCCAGATTTGAAAGACGTACCCCTAGACAAATACGATCTACAGCTATTCACTGATGGTAGCAGCTACATGGATGATGGGAAGAAAGTCTCCGGCTATGCAGTAGTCTCAACAGAAGAAATTATTGAAGCAAAGCCACTGCCAGGCCATACATCGGCACAACTAGCTGAAATAACAGCCTTAACCAGAGCCCTTGAAATTTCTGAAGGCAAAAGAGTAAATATCTATACAGATTCCAAATACGCCTTCATGACAGTCTATGCACATGGTGCACTCTACAAAGACAGAGGCCTACTCACGTCTTCAGGACAACAAATTAAATATGCTGCAGAAATCACGGCCCTCCTGGAAGCAGTGTGGAAACCAAGTGCTGTCAGCATCATGCACTGTCGTGGCCATCAAAAAGGCCGTGATGAAATTCCAAAAGGTAACAGACGCGCGGACCAAGCCGCAAAAGCAGCTGCAAAACCGCCACCACCGACAGAAGCAGAAGCTCAAGCTAAAGTACTGATCTGCAAGCAAGAGCCTCGATCTTCCATGCCAAATTACGAGTTCTACATGAATTTGAAAAAGTTTGAACCCCACGGCGAGTTCATTGAAATAATATTGAACAAATGGCAAGATGATTATGAACTGTTAGAACTCAATTATGATTATATCCAATGGCTTTCCCAACTCGAACACAAGGCCGAAATTTTTATTTTATTCTTAATCCGCAAGAGACACGCCTAATGGTTAACACCTCAGAAGTTCAGCAAAGACTGCGCAGAGTCTGCAAGATGATGCTGAAATTCTTCGGCGTGAAAATAGTGGGGGAGGAGGAAGACAAAGAGAGGAGGAAGACAAGAAATAACTGAAGTTGAACGAGCAGAAAATTGAAATTTCGCGTCACGTTTTGAAAATTTGACAATCAATTCTCACAATAATCTACGAATCACACGAATACTGCACAGTCTAGGAGAATTTATCTGGGGAAATTATGGAGAATTGGCACGATACAAACCAAAACCAGTGGTGGCTGCACTCCTACCGGCGCCACTGAGCGAATGGACATCTGTGTACTCAGAGAAAGAAAAGAAGTGGCTGACAGACGAACCCGGAGGATATGGAGAAGATGGATGGTTCCAGATGGAGAGCGGACTAATAGTCCTACCAGCAACACTGGCTCCTGAAATCGTAAGAGCACTTCACGCAAGTACCCATGGAGGAAGAGAAATGATGGAGCAACAGTTGGAGCCACATTTCTACGTACCAGGATTGTCAGCAATCTGCAAAGCAACAGCTCAGCAGTGTGTAACATGTGCCAAGAACAACCCGAGAACAGGCCCCAAAGTTCGGGAAAAGTTGAAAGAATGAACCGTACTCTAAAGACTTTGATGTCCAAACTGTGCCAAGAGACGTCACTAGGCTGGTTGGACTTGCTGCCGATAGTCCTTTTGCACATTAGGTGCAGACCAACCCCCCAATTGAAGCTAAGTCCATACGAACTTATGTTTGGACGGCCAACCCCTCTGATTAATGGACTAAGGGGGGACCTTCGGGCATTGGGAGAAATTAAACTAAATGATCAGGTAGTAATGCTGGGTAAATCAATGCAGAAGTTAAATATTTGGGTGGGGGATAATATACCGTATTCTCTGTATCCTTCACTGTATGAGTATTGTCCGGGTGACTCAGTATGGGTAAAAGAGTGGAAAAATGATCCACTAGGTCCAAAATGGAAGGGTTTTTATTTTGTCCTGTTATCAACCCCTATAGCAGTAAAGGTTGCCGAGGTGGTCCCGT
Organism: Leptobrachium leishanense; assembly: GCA_009667805.1. Classification (NCBI taxonomy): domain Eukaryota; kingdom Metazoa; phylum Chordata; class Amphibia; order Anura; family Megophryidae; genus Leptobrachium; species Leptobrachium leishanense. Next base: position 6,347 of record RXON01001900.1, on the reverse strand, counting down.
GGATACATCACTCCAGGGTGAAAGCAGCCGCAGCCAGTCCTGAGCTAACATGGAAGGTCGTCGCCAACAAGACCAATCCGCTGAGGCTGAAGCTGACAAAGACCACAGCCATGAGCACCTAAATGATCCTAACCCAGATAATACAGAGGATCAACAAGTGGGTGTTTTGATGGGCACAGGTCCTGACCACCCGCCAATGGGGGATACCCACAGGGTGCTTTTTAGGGGCCCGGCCCCCACCCTTGATTATCCAGAAATGTTCTTTATTTTTGAAATTCCGGTGGGGAGGGATTGGGTTTATGTGACTGTAAAAAGAATTGCCCAAGGAATTCTGACACTCGGGGCATTTGTGGTGCTGATTTTATATCTTGCTAATTTGATTTATGGACTCCCGCGTGGAGCATGCTCTAATTGTACGGGCAATGTGGGGAAAGTGGATATTTCCCATATCTGGAATGGTACGCACCCGGTGATGGAGAACCGTACCATGTGGAGACAAAAACGAGAGGCGCTATCTGGAACCAACCCAAGAGGACACTTACTTGTGCAATTCAAATATGACTATGCTAAAAAGTCTGGGCAAACTGTATGCTGGGTGTGTAGTAGACTGCACCCAGAGACAATTTATATACCATTTGCCTCTGTTCCAATGAATTTGAGTATGTTTGTATCAGGGAAAAGACAGAATCAGTCAGTCCGGGTACCCTATAATAGGACCAGTGTATCCACCAGAATGGTGTTTTCAACTAGGACCAGATAAAGAAACAAATAACGAGGGTGGGTTATGTAACTCAAGTCAGTTCAACTGGACATCATACATTTACATATTCAAAACAGGACAAAAGGCGATTTATTTATACATACGATGCAGGCAACTCACTAGAGACCAAGAGGCGGTGATTGGGAATGTGACCAATGGGAGGCAGGGTGCAGTGGATATGATGAGACGGCTGAGACATTTTGCGATAGAGATATCAAAGGGAACACTACATTCATCACCATTTATAGTGACAGGAGGGTACCAGGTGTGCTGTGAAAGGGTGTGTTACACATAGGTACCACCAACAATAACGGGAATGTGTTATTTGGCTAAGCTGGTCCCAATCCAGAAACTAAGGGGAGAAGACACAAACACAGACACAGAACTACACCCTAGGTACCCACTGGTGTTTGAAAGACCGAAGAGAGAATTGTTTACGAAGATGGATCGAATATGGACATGGTTGCCCGCATGGACTGGATGGGGAGGAGAGATGATGAGGAGATTGAATAGCTATGTCAATCTGATGGATGAGATTCTGAATAGAACCAGTATGGATATCCAGCTGCTGAATCTGGAAATGCGTGAGTTACGAAAGGTGCAAATGATACATGAAATGGCGCTTGAGCAGATCAGTGCGGCCTTGAATGGATTGTGTGAAATGACAATGCACTATGAATGTTGCACCTTCATCAGAAACACTACACACGAAGTCCCAGACTATTACCAGGTAATTCAAGATCATCAGGAGAAGGTAGCACAGTTGCAGGGCACAGCCAGGAGGATTGCTGCCGAAGGCTGGAATCCGCTCCGGGGGTTTGGAGCAATGGGAGAATGGTTTGGTTCCATCTTGAGATTTATCTCAAAGATTGGATCCATGATACTCATGATAGTGGTGATCTTGATCATAGGGATACTGATATACCGCATAGGGCTATGCATATGGCCACTGTGCAAGTCAGCACTGATAATTCCACAGGGTATGTTCCCAGTGAAAGAAACCCCCCCTTTTTCAGTAGTTTCAGAATAGTGGAGTGTAATGGCTACAAGTGCCAGGAAAAGATCCTGACACTTGAGCCAAGGGGGAATGAAGTGGAAATAGGCTGGAAGACGGCCGCCATTGTACACAGGCGGCCATCTTGTTCAGAATATTGGTTCACTTGTATATAACTAGACAGGTTTGTAGCTGAGACTAGAATGAGGTATACGTAGAAATTTAGGAATGCGTTTAGATTAGCAGAAAAGCAATTAAAGTTTTATGAAAGATCTTTGCTGTTTCTGGCATGGAGAAGTAGATATTCCAAGGTCGTTGGGCCCGTGGAAAGACGAAGGAGTATAGAAGACCGGGCCCCAGGCCATCTGAATAAACATAGCCGATAGGGAGGGAGGCACTCCCCGGAGAAAGACAGCACAAACAAATCACAGACTGTCAAACTAACGAGAAGTGTATCAATTTATAGTTATATGTGGAATGTTCTTTGTGTTCGAATTAATGATGGGAGGTATTAACCCACGTGGGGTGGAATAGAGTGTCATAGGGAGGTGGGCTAATGGGGATGTACCTAATTATGTATTTGGGGCATAAAACCTCATCTCTCTGTGTAATCGGGGCTCACTCTAAGCGATTCAATCCTGTGTGAGCACTTGTGTGACGACACAATAAACTCTTGCCTTTCCTGAAGACACTCGTGTTTGGACAATCCTTGCTTGTGTCTGGTCCGGCGCCGTTCTGAAAGTGAACCTTTCTGACTCCTGCTACAGCACAACGTAAAATACATTAGCCAACATATGTCCCACATGGTGCAGCATAATGTGTTATCTGTTAGTTCATACAAATGTGCTTTTAAAACATTCATGCAGGCTTCAACTTACATATTGCCCATGTAGAAATCAGGTGTCAACTTGTCACTTGTTAAATTCCATGGGCTGTGCAGTGTTAATGACATTGAAGAGTGAATGTGCCAGTATATGTCAGGTTAAATGCTGGGAAATGTGCTTTTAAATCTCTTCACACTAGTGAAAGCATGAACTTCAGCCCATGTTATTGACAGTTGGAAAGTAATTTTTTTAACTTAGGTGTGAATAATTTGTCTGGTCTCATTAATTCGATACATTTGCAGCTGGCTTCACAGGGTGTGGTTCTTGCAAATGTATCAATACCTGGGCATCTGAATTTTAATCACTGGCAATCTCTACCTCATGTCCCTCAAATTCATATGCTGGTTAACCCATAAAGGACCAGGGCACAGTTAAGTCAATGCATTCATGATGTAAATGTTACCTCATGTCCTTTAGGGGGTAATACATTTTAGCTTTGAATCCCTAGATTGAAGTTGATCAAAGTCAGATAAGGTCTCATTATTCCTTCTAGGTATTACGAGTCTTTGCATCATGTCTGAATGCGATATACCAGCGTATTGTGTAGTACAAATGTGAATTTATAGGATTTGTATGATTGGTGGTCCTCCAGTAGGACATATGTGAGCTCACAAAGATAATTGTGGCATATCCATATATTTTCCCAAAGTGTGGATGTATGCCTTGCAGTGTATGTATTGGGAACATAACATGAACATGTCATCTCATGAAGTGTACATGCTGTGTCCATTGACTCTCACACAATCCATTGTCACATTATCATTATCATTATCCTTGCGTCCTACATATAATACATTCACCCCTGAAACAGGATTGTAGCCAGTTGCTGGCCATTACAAACCCTGAAGGATGGCCAGCTGCCTGATGTTGTGGCGGTCAGTGATGGCGAGTTGCATAGGTATGCCTTGCTGTCAGGTGCAGTCATGCACCTCTAATTGGGGCTGGCTGCGCAGCCCATGGCCTCATCCACACACAACACAAGAATAAAAGTGAACATCGCTTATACATGTGTATATGTGCAAATGTACATGCAGCGTGGCCTACCTGCACACCCTGCAGCTTCAAGACCCTCCTGCCATGTGCAAGCCCTAGAAGCTCCCATTCTGTGAAAGGGTTACATCATAAACTGCTGTAAACATCTCGGGTAATTCAGAGAGAGTGAAAAGCAGGAGAATGACTGGAGAATATAAAATTCTACGTCAAAATAGCCAAACCAGAAAAATTCTCCCTTTCATCTCACTTTCCAAATCGGTTATTTTGATCTTGAATTTTTCATTCTCCAGTCATTCTCCTGCTTTTCACGCTCTCTGAATAACTCTGATAGTCTGTAAATTTGTACGGGTCACATTAGTGGATCCTGAATCCATCATTATGTACAGATGCAATGGCTCACTTCAGATCACACATGTGTACAAATATTTGAAACAGATCTGATATTGACATTTCACATAAATTAATATTGTAATTCTTGTGTCCTTTCACAGTTACTTTGAGGTGAAGCGCCAGATTTGATGCAAGGTGGTCAGGGTTGCGCGCTCCGCCAATGTCACCGGCGGATGCTCTGCTGACGATCTGGATCTGTCGGACTATGAGAAGGAGCTCTACGAGTTGCTGGGGCCGGAGACATTCGAGGGCATGCGGGGGGCGCTAGACACCAATGCGCCAATACGTAAGTCTAGTCTTCATGTAACATTTGCATACACAATGGACATTTGCCAAGTGCTCCTAGAAGCTGCATGTCAAGGGCCCCATCAGCTTCCTACAGGTCAAACAGGGACACAAAGGTTTAAATGTACATATTTAGGTTGAACCTTACCATCCCTGTGTAACTTGTAGATCATGGTGCAGGCACAGAGCCCAGCAGCCTGTCCTGTAGTGTCCGCTAGTCTCCATGATGCTTGGCCAAGCACGTGTTGGCTGTTTTTAGCATCCTTAGGAATCCATGTAGGCTTTTGCTGCCAGGTCACATGACCAGCGGTATCTCGTCTCACAAGATATCGTGCAGGCCCGCTGAGTGAGATTGCTCATATTTTGGACACAGTCTTGCTCCGCTCCCAGCAGCCGGAAGCCTTGGATTGAGCCACCATTCTGTCCGTATGATGTCAGTTTGAAGTTTGTTCAGCTGCAGTAAACAGATTCCTAATTTGTTCTCATTTGGTGCAAATTTTATTTTCCCGCATCTGATGTTTTGAATGAGCAGTTAGAGTTTGTGATCATAACGATCAATACTCTCTGCTCATAAGTGACTCTAGCCATGTCAACCCTTGTGAGCGCAGAATACTGTAAACTGTTGAAAGGGAATGCAATCATCCTCTTGGGAACAGTATATATCAGAACACAACATTATGTGCACATTTGTCTGAGTGACTACAATATATTTGTGTGGGAGGTATTGAGATAGCACCTCTTGGGATTTAATTTAGAAATATACTAACACAGCTAATCCGCCATTTTGGTGTTCGCTCAAGGTATGCTACCAACTCCATTTTGTGTTTTAAAAGTCTGCAGTCCCTTTGTGCTCACTAGAGTCAACTAAGTGTAGCCTCTAATAAACCTGATTTCTGCTGACTGAAGAATTATCTCTTCTCCCCCCAGGTCTCTAACTCTAAGCCATAAAAGTTGCTTAATATATCGAGACAGCAGAAGGAATGAGTAAATCCCATAGCTTGCCATATTTGTTTTTGGAGAATGATTCCTTTTTACAACCATATTGACTAGACAGAGAATTCAGAGTGGGCTCAAGGGTCGTGTCTTTGAAGTGAACCTTGCTGACTTGCAAAATGATGAATAAAGTCCAATATGTATAATGAAGGTTGGTATGATAAGTGGGAGGGTAACCTGGGGAGGGGAATAAGGTGTGCATTTTTACAAGCCATGTATAAATTCTTTGTCTCTCTGTTGGCTTGGGACTTGAGTCTTTTTGGGCTAGACCTGACTCAAGGCTCGGTACCAAATAAATGCTTTTCCTGCTTAAGAAGGCCTCGTCTCCTTTGTCTACCACCGAGTCACAATCGCCTAACCCGAATTACACCCAGGAGGCTGCTTCAGTATCATCATGTGAATGTGCACTGTGTGCACCTTCACATAGGGGATGTCTTTCAAACATGTTTATTTCCTGATGTTTGTTCTTTAAATTCTGCATTTTGGCCCTAATGTTCCTTTATCATCTTTCATATCCCTGCATCAGGGGCATCGGAGTCACCCGTCAAGCTCCCCGCGTCCTCACCGGAACCCCAGCAACTGGCAGATCCAGATCCACAGCCGACCCTGGCAGAGAGGCTTGCATCCCTGGTGTCCTGTAAGTTTCCCTTTTCAAACACTCCTCAGACATGAACACTTTTACAGCGGGTGGCTGTTGCCCATTGGGGTGGCTTACGACTGGTGAGGCGTACAGGTACGCCTCGCCAGCAGATGATGTACAGGCCGCTTATTCAAAAAAACACGGACACGTGGCGGCCATCATAGACTGTAGAGATGTGCACTGATAAAACCTTTCTTTTGGATAAATCTTTATCCTTGCTTTTATTTTGTTGCGTACCATTTTCCATCCAGTAATTCCAGTCGGTGGTTTAATTAGAATTTTCTGGTAGATTTAAAAAGTCAGGTTAAATTTAAAATTGATATCAAAGAAAGGAATTTTGTATTTCTTAATTATGAATTCCTTAAAATATCCTATTGAATAATAAACCTTTAAGAGAGTCTTTACTGC
>RXON01001899.1:0-15906 GCA_009667805.1 Leptobrachium leishanense | reverse complement strand
CCGTACCGGTGCTGTCTGTGGGTGCTGTACCTGGCACCTGATCGGGATCCACATCCTCCACCTGGGACTCCACACCACCCTGCTCGACCTCCACCTGGCAGCTGCCAGATCCTGCGGGCTGCAGGTCTTGCTCTTGTGAGCTAGAGGTGGTGGCCGGTCAATACTGCTCACGGTGTTGCGCGGCTCCTGGCTCTTCCTCAGGAAGGACAGTTGGTCAGCATACAAATAGCTGCGCTCTTCTTTGCACCAGCTCCAGAGCGAGCAGCTTCAGCCTCCTTTTTCAGGACCCGGGTATGATTGTCCCTCACCGTTGTGCCATTTATTGATTGCTTCATGTGCTGCAAAACATGATGAGCGTGACATCAGGTTAGGTTCATATGATGTGATCATAACACAGCTTCTTTCATGTTCTAGGTATCTCACTAGTGGATGCAGTTTGAAGGATCTGCATTACAGCTTCCGCATAGGCAGATCGACAGCTGGTGAGATCGTCCGCAAGGTCTGCCAAACAATATGGGAAACCATGAAGGACCAATGTTTGCCAACACCCACAGACGAGGCATGGCTGTCAATTGCAGCAGGATTCTGGGAGAGAGCGAACTATCCAACTGCCTGGGAGCTGTGGACGGCAAACCTGTCCGCATTGTGAAGCCACTGCACAGTGGCTCACTATCAAAATTATAAACATTATTTTTCAATTGGCCTACTGGCGGTGGCAGATGCCAACTATAATTTTGTGTATGTGGATGTCGGATCATACGGCAAGGACTCTGACTCCACACTGTTCCGGAACTCAACACTGTGGAATGATATTGAGGGTGGGAACCTGAACATCCCCAGACCCGCACCTTTGCCTGGCAGCGACGTGTCAGTCCCCTATGCCTTCGTGGGTGACAAGGCATTCGGCCTATCCACACATCTCCTGCGGCCATACTCGGGGACACACCTGACTGTGAAGAAGCGGGTGTTTAATTACAGGCTGTCGCGGGCGAGACGGTATGTCGAGTGTAGCTTTGGCATACTGAGCAACAAGTGGAGGATTTTTCATCGCCCACTTGATGTAAATGTGGATTTCTATGTAGATATAGTAAAATGCTGCTGCATCCTACATAACTATGTTCGCGCAAGGGATGGTGTTAATTTCGATGATACCCTCACAGTTACGGGTCTGGATGAGTTTGCTAACGATGACATAATACCTGTGAATAGACACAGCAACAGGTTTCGCGATGCTCTGTCTAATTATTTCACTAGCAATGCAGGGCAGGTGCCCTGGCAGATGGACATCATTTGACATGTGACAACAATAATTCATTATGCCATTTTGTTTGTTACATTCAAGTTCTATGCAATAATGAATAAAATTATCATTTACTCACTCTGAAGCTTCTGCTCTTTATCAGACCACGTCTCGTACTCTGGGTACACCACCCTGGACACTGTAACTCATGCACTGGCCTTCTTCTGTCGGTCTTTGTAGGTGTCGCAGGCCGTGTCCCACAGCTCGGGATGCTCTGCCACTGCATTGATCAGCCTCTCCACGTCGATGTCAGTTCCAGGCATTGTCTACCGCAACTTGCAGCTACCCCCAGACAAGACAGGAAGTGTTTGGACGTTATGTTGGCTGGACGTGTGCAGCGTCTGACGTCTCCCAATCACGCAAACACGCCGCTATGCGGACGCAGCGCACTCTGTACGTCACTACTAGCGGTTTGACGTTCTCGAAAAAATGCGTTCGTTTGCCACTTGCGTTGCGCGGCCGCACTTTTGTGCGGCCATTCTTCATATGCAGCCCGGCATTGGACGTCATTTGCTGCTAGCACGGCCGTGATTTAGTGCGGTTAAACGCACGTTAAAACTGCTTCCGTCTGACCATAGCCTTACAGGCTCATGTGGGAGAAGCCCGGGATTCGCACAGTTCTGTGGGATCTTGCGTGTCGCAGCTGCAGTGAACCAACTTGTCCAATTATCGGCAACTAAAATGCCGATACGATATCCATAATTTTCTGAATATCGGCAGCCGATAATCGGCAAAACCGATATCGGTCTATCCCTAATTTCTTTATAATTACACTGGCTTGAACAAACATACAGTCAGGTCCAGAAATATTGGGACATCGACACAATTCTAACATCTTTGGCTATATACACCACCACAATGGAGTTGGAATGAAACAAACACAATGTGCTTTAACTGTAGACTGTCAGATTTAATTTGAGGATATGTACATCCAACTCAGGTGAACGGTGTAGGACTTACAGCAGTTTGCAGATGTGCCTCCCACTTGTTAAGGGACCAAAGGTAATGGGACAAAACATCCATTCAGCTCATGCAAAAATCCTTACTGTTACGAAATATTGATTTAACTCCATGCTAAATGATGCTATAAAAGAGGCTGCGTTTCATGGCTTCCTGTAGTATTTCATTTGCATATTAAACACCTGGGTTTGCAAGTCTAAGCTTTTGTCTTACTTGACCTACCGCACAGTTGCTATCTTGCACAATTTACAGACTGTTTCCAGAAGTCATAGGTGGCAGTTTTGTTGTCCCCACTCATTTCCTGCAACCTACTGGAGCTATTCATGCAAGAAAAATTAAATTTAGAACAAAATATATCTTCTTTTACAAAATGACTTATATCAATAGTTATTATTATAGTTTAGAGACATGGTTCACGTTTTATTGCTGTGCAGCTCTGTTATACACCTGCACATGTCAGACCTCAGGAGAAAACAAATCCTGCCCCACCTCCACTCTTTTGCCCTTGGCCAAGCAAGAAGAAACTGGTGCTTGCTGCTCTCATAGATCAGAGAAGGGCGCTATATGCTTAAAAAAGTTCTCCTATATTACACTGGAAAATGTTAAACCATAAATGGCTTCTTTTCAAAACTGTTAAACTGAATGAGACATTTTCCTTTTTTCTCCACTGCATAAAATTCTGGACAGAAAATTTTGCTGTAAGGTGGGGTCACCTAAGAAACTGAAGACAATCACCCACATGCCTGGACCCACTTAGAGCCAGTGTTATGGCTCTATATTTGTGAGTGGGATATATTTCATATACACTTATATAATCTGTATAATATCAGTGTTGCACTATTATCTGTCTCCTTTTTACACATATGTACGTGAGATTCCAGGACCCCAGAGGGCATTATTCGCGCCGATCCAGGTCATTCATTTCATTATTGAATGAGACATCCCTATTTATTTGAACCGCCGATCCGTGTTGTGCAGTATTCCATATCGGCAGATACTGATTCCCTATCCGGTACTGCACTGACCTCACACCCCTGGTCCGGCGACTCAGAGCCTCTACAATTTATCTTTGGTGAGGTCCTCAATGATTGCACTGTCTTCTCCTCTTCCTGCTTTGGCGGGTGTGGTATGGGGAGGCTGGTGGCCTGACATGGCCAGGATTTAGGTCATCTTGATAAAGCAGATACCTCAAATTCCTCAAGATCCGCTCCCTACCCTACAGATTGTAGAGTATACACACATGAAGGATGACTGAGGTCTCCCTCTGGTGCTCACACAGCTGATCAGCTTCCAGTCACACATGTGCATTGTTGGCTTTACACTGTCTCGGCATCCTAACGCAAGAGAAAACAGGAGATGGGCGTGGATTGTGCTGTCCTCTGCCTGTGGGATAAGAGGGGAGTATAGTTTTTTTTTTTTTTTTTAAGTGATTTTGCAAATTCACTTCATATCAGGTTCTCAGAGCTGTTTTTTTCATTTTTTTTAATACTGATTCCAGCTGACAATCATGAGTGACAAACTAAACCACTCCTTCTGCGTTGAAACGTTGCCTGGTCCACTTGGGTGGAATAAAGCTCTCTTAAGCCTTGAGTTGGGTGGTCACCACTTGCTCATACATTCTTCAGGGACCCCGGACCACAGACTCACATATTGCCAATGTATAGTGTCCAGGTTTGTTTTTCGTACTGACAGACACAGACAGACATTGATATAGACACTGAAAGAGTCACAAATACACTCAGAGAAACTGACACAGATACACTCAGACTCTCAAGTACATACAGGTATACTCTGGGACACAAGGGCACAGGTATACAGTCACAAGGGTTCTCAGTGGTATGCACTTCGGGTCTGGTGTGAATCATGTGTCCAGGTGGGAGGGCGGCTGTAACCTGAACACATGATTACCAACCTGAACTGTCCGGTTGAAAACCGGACAGGTGGCAACCTTAATAAGACGTGAAGGAAAGCTCCTCCTGTTTCTGCCCATGTATGTCTTGCCTCTAGGCACTTTGACCATTTAAAGTAATTTGAGTGGTCATTGTGACTTTGGTGCCCTTACTCCTTGAACCCTCCGGGGAATAAGTTCAGATGGCTGATTCAGGGGTTTGCCCAGAGGAAGGACTCTTCTCAAGACCCAGTTCCTTCTAATGCCCCTCGATGTGTTTGCTATTAGATTGTCTGTACAGTCCACCATGCGTGCCATCATGTGACTGCTGTGGCTCACAGAAACCTGGCAGCAGCGCAGAGCCTGGATGTCGGGGAAGGCAGATGTGCCTCACAGGAGCTCCGTATATCGGTCTCCCTTTTGCTGACTCATCTGACTCTTCAGGACCACCTGTATACCCTCCTTGGCACCTGGGCTCCCAGACAATGTTCCTTGTTGGCAGCCGGCGGTGCCTCACATGGTGGCCATATTGGGGCCTCTGTGTCGGAGGGCCTTTGCTGCCTGTGCAGTACTCGGCACGATTGGACTCCTGACCGGTGCAAGTTCATTGCCCGACCTCCACTCCTTAGATTAGGGAGGTGGTGCTGAGTGGATCTCTGGCCTGAAGTGGGCAGCGGTTCTGGGCACCCCCTGTGGGCTGGCAACCATCTGGAGGCCTTGCTTCAATGTGCAGTGCTTCCTCGGAACCCTGTGGATCCCCACCCCCCCCCCCCTTTGTGGAGGAATGAGCTGTGAGGATGGAGGGCCCATGTCTCCCGGCTGTTGCGGCTGCTCGAGTGGTGGAAGTGCCTGGGGGGTCTGAGGATTGGAGACGACTCGGCCTGCCTACCTCTCTCATGGCTGGCCCCTGGCATGCCTGCCTGCTGTCCGAAGTATGCCTGCCCACGAGGGGTCTACCGGTAATGCCAATTTGTGTCCTGCGGTGGTGATGTGTCCCCTTCCGATGGCCTTGTCCAGGGCGCTTCCTGGGTTCGTCCTGCCGACTGTTGTGGACCCCGTGATGCCTTCCCGTGGGTCCCTGACAGAGTGGACCGCATCGATGCCCGGAACTTTCCCATCTGCTGTGACCTTCGCTGCCCTTCTGTGCTGTGATGTTTGAGTGTCCCATCCTGGCCTTCGGTGCTTTGCCTGTTATGGCCCAGATGCCTTTTTTAGACACCGGCTGAGATGTCCCCCTCCATCTTTTCCACTTATTGTCTTTCCTGCCCCCCTCCCACCTTTTCTAACTCTGTTTACTGGACATGCGATATGTTTGATGACAACCCCCACCGTTCTGGATGTTCTTTTTTGGACTTTACTTTGTTTTGCCGGGATATTTATTTTATTTATTTATAAAGGATTTTACCAGGAAGGATACAATAAATAAATAAAAATTATTTTATGGCTTTCTATGTGGCGGTTAGGGCGTCTGCACTCCCCCCCCCCCTTTTTTTGTTTTTGTGTGGGACATTGGGTTGCTCTAGGCGAGCCGCTGGATCGGACCCCATTGCTCGTGACCACTTCCGCTGGCCCCAGGTCTTTTCCCCGCTCTCTGAATAACCCTGTAAGGCTATTTTTCTTGTATGCTCCTCGCTACAGCTTGCATAGAGAAATGATGTTGGTTGTGGAGCACTGAACTGATATAGACACAACCTGTCAGTAGTATTGTGCAATTAAACAGCAGGATCTGAACCTGAAGAGGGTTCACGGAAAAGAATATATTTAGCTCTATTAAAAATTATCCTCTAACAAGGCTGTGAACTTGCAGGGTGGTGTTTACAATCTTCAGCTAGCAAAGCAATGTGTTTTATTCCAAAGTTTAAAAGGTGCATTTTGTAAAAAAAAAAAAAAAAAAAAAAAAGGCAAGCAAATAAAATCCTTTTTAGGTATGGGATCTTATATACTGTCTATATATATATATATATATATATATATAAATATGTGTTAAAATTATGATCATTTTATGAACCATGCTCTGTATCATACGACTTGCAAATTACTAGTTCAAGTCTGTGTGAAAGGGTTTACATATAATTAAAAGAATATGTCATGATGATGGCATGAATTTTTACGCAATGTTATTCATACTTTCTTTGTATGACTTACTGACACTCCTCAATAAAAAAATGCATAAATTGCAAATTTTTGAATAAAGCAGCAAAGTTGGATAATTAGCTTTGGTGGTGTGTTTTTTTTAATTTTGCTCTTTACAAAATGATTTGTAGCATAGCAAATAAATGTAAAAAGCCAGATCATGCAGTTGTCTGCAATAGCTACTTTCTAGTTTGGTTATTTGAAATTTCCCATGAATTAACCAGAAATTTGGTATTTTTTTATATTATTCTTAAGAAATTATGTTAACAAGTGCTGTGTAACCCTGACCAAGCTTTTCAAGTAGGCTAGTACAAGGCAGCCGTGCTGGTGGCCATTAGAAATCTAGGGGCCCCTGTTCCCTCAGCTGGCTATTTCCATAAACTAATTAAAAATAAAAACGTTTGCCACATTTTCTTTGACCTTATTTTACAGGGAGTGGGCTAAATTCCTGGTGGATAAAATGTCTTTCCTGGTGGGAAAGTTTATGCTCTTCACCTCTGCCTGGTGCCATACTACTCACTACCTCAGTAATTAGTCAGAGTGCGTCTACCGGCCTAAGATTCTGCAGCCCACTGGGAATTTTCCTGGTATCCCAGTAGGTCACTCCATGGTGGCATGGAGGGGCCCTTACATCTGAGGCACTTCAACTGAAGTGGACTCAGGCTGGAAGCTGGCCGCCATTATAAGCCAGGCGGCCATCTTGTTCAGAATATTGGTTCACTTGAAAATAACTAGGTAGGTTTTAGCTGAAACTAGAATGAAGCATACGTAGAAATTTAGGAATGTGTTAGATTAGCAGAAAAGCAATTAAAACCTGAGAAAGATCGAGGCTGTTCCTGGCACGAAGGGATAGAATGAGAAGTGGATACATCAAGGTCACAGAGGCCCCAGCAAGACAAAGGGAAGCATAGAAGATAGACCAGGTGCTACCCGCAACAAATGAACACAGGCGCTAGGGAGGTGAGCACAGCCCGGACTGGATGTAGTAACTAATCATGATCTGTCGAAACTAACATGAAGTTTGCCAATTTACGGCCAATTTAATGGAATGTCTTTGTATTAGACTAAGGGAGGTATTAACCCACGTGGGGTGGGATAGTGTCACCGGGAGGTGGGCTAATTGGGATGTACCTAATTATGTATTCGGGGTATAAGACCCCTTGTCGGGGTGAACTCAGGGCTCAGTCTTTGCAATTCAATCCTGTCTGAGCATCTTCTGTGACGTCACAATAAAGTTTACCTTTCCTGAAGAGACTCGTGTCCAGACAATCCTTGCTCGTCTCCGGTCCGGCCTCGTCCCGAGTGAACCAAGTGGATTCCGGTAACATTTCTGGGGGCTCGATAGCTGGGATACGAGGCTGCTGGACACTGTAGCGGTTGGCTGCAGGTGCGAGTAATCCCGCTGGTTGGGCGTCCGTTGAAGGTGAGCTGACATCTGCAGGCACCAAGCAGGATTTCCTGTTCAGTGGACCTCGTCTCGTTGCAAACGGACCCCTGGCCCGGGAAGCTGGGACACCACCGAGTCCGAGGAAACAACGAACAGCGCGGCGATAGGTAAAGTGTCTTCTATGTTTGTATGTCTACTGAAAATACCGGTATAAAGGGAAACGTCCGGCCATAGTCGGATAAGGAGACCCACGGTCTCGTTGACATACCAAACCCGCCGCCGAAAGCACGGACAAGCAAAGGAGCCAGAGTGGCTACCGCGTGTCTGGACCCGGGGGATCGGATGTTAACTAAAGGGTAGAGTCTGTATGTGAGGGAGAAGGGAGCCACATGGAGTTGCATAGTCGTAGTCAGTGTTTGTAAATAAAGCTTCTACACGTGGACAAAAGGAAAGGAGGAGAGATTTCTGTGACTGGGCTGAGAGCCCTGAGTCAGTGCTAGTGTGTACGTCGTGTAGTGAAGAGGTTCCATTGGGGCCAGCGGTAGCTGCAGAGGAAGTGGTGCCGGGTGGGTAGATTACCCATAGGCAAATTGGAATTGCAGACGGAAGTGTAGTTATAGAACGGGGTGCAAATAGTCACAAGCAGTCAAGAGTTAGAGTTCAACCAATTGGGTATAGGAGCCAAAAGGAGGGACGGTGTGCCCTCGGCTAGTAGAAAGAGTTGAATTGTTTATGTACTGTAATGATTGCTGCGAGTGATTGTGCGCCTACTCACCTAGCGAGAAAGCAAACTTGAGAGTGGACTCCCAAGGTACGTTTCCGGCTCAGGCGACTGCAGTCCGGCTACTGACGGAGGAAGCGAATCCGATATATATGAATTGTTGACTGAAGTACCAGACAGTAAATTTCAAGTGTTTTTGCTAAAAAGTAATATCTGTATCGTAAAAAGGTTACTGCACTTAAGAGTAACAATGGGTAACGGGTCATCCAAGCCCAACAAGGTGAAGAAGGGTGAGACGCCCTTAGGGTATATGGTGCGGAATTTTGAAGCACTATACACAACACATGATTATGGTGTAGAGTTAACTAAAGAGAAATTAACAGGAATGTGTACACTTGTATGGCCACTGCTAGTTCCAGATTGGCCAGAACAGGGGTCAATGGACCCGGAGTTAATACAGAGAGTGCATTCCTAAGTAACCGGGAAATGCGGATATCCTGAACAGTACCCATATATAGATATATGGAGGTATTGTGTAAGAGATAAAAGTCATTTTATAATGATGGCGGGACGTAACAAGAAGCAGGTACCCCCAAATAGAGAAAATAATAAGAAAAGGAAACCGGTGTTAGTAGAACAACCGGAGGAGATAGATAGGGCGGGGACAGGGAATCAATCATATTATGGGGCAGCGAGAGAAGCTTTGCGTGCCGCGGTTGCGCTGGCGGAGGGGGGGGGAGTGGGCGGCTGCTGCTGCTCCGCCAGCTTCCTCCGCTCCGGCAGGCGGAATTGCGGAGGAAGATGAGGGGGCAGCGGGTGGGGGAGACAGAGAGGTCCCACCAGGAAAGATTGAAATGCCCGATGGGAACGTATATAAACTAGTAACCCAAGAGGACAGCGATGATGAGGGTGAAGATGCAAAGCAAGGTGCAACCACTCGCGCAGCGAACAAAATATATAAACCCCGAGACCCATATCAGCACAATCCCAGTAAAAGTAAGATGCAAATGCCCCTACGGGAGGTGCCAGGCCCTGTACTGGAAAACGGAGAACCTGGGCCAGTGCATTACACATATGTCCCATTTTACGACAACAGATCTGTTCAATTGGAAAACACACACACCACTGTATTCCACTAACCCCGCAGCGGTGGCCAGTATGATAGTCAGTCATGCTCACACATAACCCCACATGGGCAGATTGTCAACAACTAATGCTGACAATGTTCACCACTGAGGAAAGAGCACGTATAAATAGTAGCGCGCAAAAAATTCTACTTGCCCAAGCCGTAGAAGATGCTAGAGCCCAGCCAGAAGCGTGGGCAGAGGAACACTACCCCAAAACAGATCCCAAATGGCCGTACAATACTGCTGCAGGCATTGCACACCTGCAGACGTACCGTACAGCAGTGATAATGGGTGTTAAAGCGGGAGGGAAGAAGCCCACAAACATGGGGAAAATAGCGGTTATTGTGCAAGATTCTAAAGAAACCCCAAGTGCATTTCTAGAAAGATTACTAGATGCATATAGGATGTACAGTCCTATTGACCCGGAGACAGTGGAGAATCAGAGGTTAATTAATTCTTCCTTTGTGGGTCAGTCACAGAGCGACATACGGAATATAATACAGAGACAAGATGGGTTTTTGGGTAAAGGTATTAGCGAATTGGTAGAAATTGCTAATAAAGTGTATCATAACCGGGATCTGGAGGAAAAGCGGGAGGAGATAAAGAGACAAAAAGGGCACACAGGTGTGGTTGGATATATGGGAAATGGAGGGAGAGGTGCCCCGGACAGAGGGAGAGCGAGAGGTCGGGGAGGCAGAGGTAGGGGAACCCCTAGGGAACCCCTGGGACCCAATCCGTGCGCTTGGTGCCAGGGCGAAGGTCACTGGAAAAATAATTGTCCGGCATTTTTGGCTAAATTTGGGGTACAGGGGGAGGCTGGGGATTCGGGAGCTCAGGCCCCCAATGGTCAGGTAACAAACGGCAGATATGAGAGAAATGATGGTGCCGGTGCAGGGTTTGTTGGTCTGGCGGGAACGTCATTTGAAGGGCAAGGTACATATTGACACGGACCTGGGCCCATCCCACTTGGTAATCACAAGCCCACGGTCACTATGAGGGTGGGAAATAAAGATGAAATTTTTATGGTTGACACCGGTGCCGAATATTCTGTCGTAACACAACAAATTGCACCCCCAATGGGAAATTAAGTTGATATTGTGGGAGCAATGGGGGTGTCCGCTAAGTACCCCTTCCTTGCTTCACGAAAATGTAGTGTGGGTGGGCATAATGTTGAACATGAATTTTTGTATATGCCCGAATGTCCCATCCAACTCCTGGGGCGGGATCTCCTTTGCAAACTGCAAGCCCAAATTACGTTTTTCTCCCCGGGGGTCACGCTAGATTAGACCTGCCTGAGAGTGGCAGCTCTACACGGCAGTACAGCCCAGCCAGCCAGCACACCCAACCTGTCAAAATTGCAGTAATTATGCCAAGAGAAGAAGAATGGCGCTCGGCACCAACCCCGCCGGCCGACCCAGACCCGTACACACTACTTCTGGGCATCCCCGGAGTGTGGGCGGAGGAAAACCCGCCCGGACTAGCTGTAAATATCCCTCCAGTGTACGTCGATTTAAAACCTGGTGCATCACCTGTGGCTTTAAGACAATATCATATCCCACAAAAAGCCAAGCAAAATATCCAGACACATTTGCAGAGACTTAAAGACCACGGCATATTGAAATTTTGCGTGTCACCGTGGAACACACCCCTGTTGCCAGTACTGAAAGAGGGCACACAAGAATACCGCCCAGTCCAAGATTTACGAGCCGTCAACGAAGCCACAGTAACTCTACACCCTGTGGTTCCCAACCCATACAATTTATTGGCATTAATTCCCGGAGACACAAACTATTACACGGTGCTTGATTTAAAAGACGCTTTCTTTTGCATCTGCCTGGCTCTGGCAAGCCAGCCCCTTTTTGCATTTCAGTGGGAGGAATCTACCACGGGGGCGTGCCATCAAATGACCTGGACACGCCTCCCTCAAGGTTTCAAGAACTCGCCCACGATTTTTGGGTGCGTGCTCAGCCAGGACCTCCTGTCCTTCAACGCTCAGCCAGACAAAGTTGTTTTACTACAGTATGTAGATGATTTATTACTAGCTTCTCCCACAGAAAAAGACTGTCTCTCTGCCACAAAAGCCCTGCTACATCTGCTATGCCTTGCAGGTTACAGAGTGTCCAAAAAGAAAGAACAGATATGTAAACAGACTGTGAAATATTTAGGTTTTCTATTAACAGGTACCAAGCGTGCACTGGGGGCAGAGAGAAAAGAAGCAGTATGCCGAATACCCCAACCAAAGACCAGCAGACAAGTCCGTGAATTCCTGGGAGCTGCAGGTTTCTGCCGCCTGTGGAGCCCCAACTTCGCAGATATTGCTAAGCCTCTCCATCAAGCCACCAAAGGAGGAGAGCATGGCCCCTTCCTCTGGGAAGAAGAGCAAACAGCAGCTTTCCTGAAATTAAAGACTCTCTTAATGGAGGCTCCTGCGCTGGGACTGCCAGATCACAGCAAGCCTTTCCAGCTGTACGTGCATGAACACAATCAAACAGCTACAGGAGTGCTGATTCAGAATTTTGGCTCCTGGCCAAGGCCTGTGGCCTATCTCTCCAAGCAACTTGATCCTGTGGCCTGCAGCCTACCCCCATGTCTGAAAGCTGTGGCAGCCACCGCAATGCTGATAGCAGAAGCAGACAAGCTGACCCTTGGACAAGTTCTTCATGTCAAGGTGCCCCATGCTGTCAAAGCCCTGCTTGATGTAAAAGGAAGTTACTGGTTCAGCAACAGCCGGCTGACGAAGTACCAAGCTATGATGTGTGAGAATCCACGGGTTCATTTGGACCTCATTGCTACCTTGAACCCTGCTACTTTACTGCCTAACTGTGAAGAGGATCCAGATAATGAATGCCTCCAAGTCATGGAAGAAGTGTTCAGTAGCAGGCCAGATTTGAAAGACGTACCCCTAGACAAGTACAATCTACAGCTATTCACTGATGGTAGCAGTTATATGGATGATGGGAAGAAAGTCTCCGGCTATGCAGTTGTCTCAGCAGAAGAGATTATTGAAGCAAATTCTCTACCAGGCCATACATGTGCACAACTGGCTGAAATAACAGCCCTAACCAGGGCTCTACAACTTCCCGAAGGCAAAAGAGTAAATATCTACACTGACTCCAAATATGCCTTTATGACTGTCCATGCACATGGTGCACTCTACAAAGAAGTAGAGGCCTACTTACTTCCTCAGGACAACAAATTATGCAAGTATGCAGCTGAAATAACAGCCCTCCTAGAAGCTGTATGGAAACCAAGTGCTGTCAGTATTATGCACTGTCGTGGCCACCAGAAAGGCCATGATGAAGTCCCGAAAGGCAACAAGCGCGCTGACCAGGCCGCAAAAGCGGCTGCAAAACCATTGCTAACAACTGATCAAGCCAAAGTCCTGCTCTGCAAGCAAGAGGCCCAACCTCCCATGCCAAACTACGAATTCTACATGAAATGGAGAAAATTTGAACCTGGAGGCGAATTTATTGAAATTATGTTGCACGAATGGCACAATGATTACGTACTATTAGAACTCAATCATGATTATATCCAATGGCTTTTCCCAACCCGGTCACAAGGCCGAAATTTCTACTCCACTCCTCTGAACCCTCAAGAGACAAGTCTTATGATTAACACCACAGAAGTTCAGCAAAGACTCTGCAGAACATACAAAATGATGCTGAAATTCTTTGACGTAAAACTAATGGGGGAGTATGGGGAAGATACAGAAGTAATCGAAGTTGAACGAGCAGAAAATTTCGCCTCACGTTTCGAAAATCTAACAACCAACCCTCATAATAATCTGAGAATTACACGAATACTGCTAAGTTTGGGAGAATTGGGAACAGAAGAATACCAAGCCCCATTGGTGAGGTTCTTCCTCAAGGAGATCCTTATCAAAAACAAACTGCCAAGAATGAAGAAAAGTGCGATGAACTTTTTTATACCAGCAGTGAGAGATTCACAGGAAAGACAAGATCTGCTGTTCTTTGCCTGGCGATACTATTTCCCAAAAGAAGAATTCATCTGGGGAAACCATGGAGAATTGGCACGATACAAAGCAAAACCAGTGGTGGCTGCACTCCTACCGGCGCCACTGAGCGAATGGACGCCTATCAGAAGAACAAGGCGGATATGGAGAAGACGGATGGTTCCAGTTGAAGAATGGACAAATAGTTCTACCAGCAACATTGGCACCTGAGATTGTAAGAATGCTCCACACAAGTACCCATGGAGGAAGAGAAATGATGGAACAACAATTGGAGCCACATTTCTACGTGCCAGGACTGTCAGTAATCTGCAAAGCAATAGCCCAGCAGTGCGTGACATGTGCCAAAAATAATCCAAGAACAGGCCCATCTCAACCTCCAGGGAAACAGCCGATCGGGCTATCCCCAATGGCATCGTTACAGATAGATTTCACAGTGTTGCCACCCTGCAAAGGATATAAATATCTACTGGTAATGGTGTGTACCCTGACAGGATGGGTAGAAGCTTTCCCAACAAGAACGGAGAAAACAGTGGAAGTGGTGAAAAGTCTGATGAAGGAAATAATACCACGCTATGGACTTCCTCTCGAAATAGGGTCGGACAATGGCCCGCATTTATACAGAACTGTTTACAGCAACTTGCCCGACTATTGGGCATCACCTGGAAGTTACATACGGCTTACAGGCCCCAAAGCTCGGGAAAAGTCGAGAGAATGAACCGCACCCTAAAGACTTTGATGTCCAAACTGTGCCAAGAGACGTCACTAGGCTGGTTGGATGTGCTGCCGATAGTCCTATTGCACATTAGGTGCAGGCCAACCCCCCAATTGAAGCTAAGTCCGTACGAACTCATGTTTGGACGGCCTACCCCTCTGATTAATGGACTAAGGGGGGACCTTCGGGCATTGGGGGAAACTAAATTAAATGATCAGGTTGTGCTGTTGGGTAAAGCAATGCAGAAATTAAATACTTGGGTGGGAGATAATATACCTCACTTTTTATACCCCCCACTGCATAAAATTGTCCAGGTGATTCAGTATGGGTGAAGGAGTGGAAAAATGATCCACTAGGCCCAAAATGGAGAGGTCCTTACTTTGTCCTGTTATCAACCCTACAGCAGTAAAGGTTGCCGAGGTGGTCCCGTGGATACATCACTCCAGACTGAAGGTAGCTGCAGCCAATCCTGAACCAGTATGGAAGGTCGTCACCAACGAGACCAATCCACTGAGGCTAAAGCTAACAAAGACCACAGTCATGAGCCCCTGAGAGATTCGACTGAAAGCATCCAAGATACTCAACCGTGGGTGTTTTGATGGATACAACGAGGTCTGATTATCCCCTGATGGGAGATGCTGAAAGGGTTATTTTTAGGGGCCCGGCCCCGACCGTGATCAACCGGAAATGTCTTTTGTTTTTGAAATTCCGGCGGGAGGGATGGGTTTATGTGACTGTGAAGAGAATTGCCCAAGGGTTTTGACAGTTGGGGCAATTCTGGTACTGATTTTGTTTCTTGCACATTTGATCCATGGACTATCACATGGAGCATGCCCCAGGTGCCAAGCACCACCAAGAAAGTGGAAATTTCCCAGATCTGGAATGGTACGCACCCGGTGATGGAGAACCGTACCATGTGGAACCAGCCCAAGAGGACACTTACTTGTGCAATTTAAATATGACTATGCTAAAAAGTCTGGGCAAACCGCATGCTGGGTGTGTAGTAGACTGTACCCAGAGACAATTCATATACCATTTGCCTCTGTCCCAATGAATTTGAGTATGTTTGCATCAGGGAATGTCACAATACAAGCAGTCGATGCATCGAGGGAGAAACCAGAATCATTCAGTCCCGGGTACCCCATAATAGGACCAGTGTACCAACCAGAATGGTGTTTTCAATTAGGACCAGATAAGGAGACAAATAACGAGGGTGGGTAATGTAACTCAAGTCAGTTCAACTTTACATACGATGCAGGCAACTCACTAGAGACCAAGAGGAGGTGATTGCGAATGCGACCAAGGATGCAGTGGATATGATGAGACGGCTGAGACAACTTGCGATAGAGATATCAAAAGGAACACTATATTCATCACCATTTATAGTGAAAGGAGGATACAGGTGTGCTGTGAAAGGGTGTGTTACACATGGTACCACCTACAGTAACGGGAATGTGTTATCTGGCTAAATTGATCCCAATCCAGAGGGTGGGGAGAAGACACTAATTCAGACACAACACTTCACCCTAGGTACCACTGGTGTTTGAAAGACAGAGAGAGAGCTATTCAGAAAGCGGATCGAATATGGGCATGGCTTCCAGCATGGACTGGATGGGGAAGAGAGTTGATGGCAAGAATGAACAGTTATGCCAGTTTGATGGATGAGATTTTGAATAAGACTAGTTGGGATATTCAGTTACTG
>RXON01001896.1:0-33830 GCA_009667805.1 Leptobrachium leishanense | reverse complement strand
TCTTGTCTGCCTCATAGACATGCAAGGATTAAGTAAAGGTTTCTTCTCCTGTGCTGACTGTCTGTGCTGCGAGTGAGTATTCTGGAGCTCTATCACTCTCAGATTTTCGGGTAGAGGTCGGGAAGGATTACGCATACAAGCCTTTTCTGTAGCTTTGCAATGTTGCGCTCTTCATTGCTGGTCTCCTTCACTCATCAATGTAATATCACAAAAAGGACTGAAACTAAAATGTATTGCATTTTATTTTAGTTTCTTTCTTTTTTTGTACTGATCAGTTTCGTTTCTCTTGAGTCATATGAAAACTAAATTATCCCAAAATTCGGACTAAATCATTTTAGTACTAAAACGAATGCACATGTCTAGTAATTGGCTGCAGCCTTGCACCTGACCACAGGTGCAAGACAGGTGCAAGACTAACCATGGGCTCACAGAGCCAAGTCCCGCAGCACACTATATAAGACTTCCCCTCAGCCCTAGTGTGTGTGTTGCAGGAGTGAATCAGAGAGGAGAGGAGATTGTTGCATATCAGGGTGTATCACTGACTTATACCAGAGTTGTGGGAATTTTAATCTGTGTGTTGGCACTGCCAGCTATCAGGATGTATCACTGAGTTATACCAGAGTTCTGCAAATTTGAATCGGTGTCTTGGCACTGCCAGCTATAAGGGTGTATCACTGAGTTATAGCAGATTTCTGGAAATTTGAGTCTCTGCCTTGGCACTGCCAGCTATCAGGGACAATGTGTATCACTGATTTAAAGCATTGTTCTGGAAAATCTGCATATCATTAATCTAATTCTAGATACCATACAATAACAGTTTAATCAGAGTTCATCTGTTTATCTATTGAGAGTTGAATCTGTGTCTTGCCAGGTATCAGGGTGTTGCAGCCTGCAAGAGAGGAAGTGAATCAGAGAGAGAGAGTAGAGGACATTGGCAGCCTTGCAGGGAAAATATCAGTAAAATCGCTGATTTATAGCAGAGTTCAGAATATCTTTAATCTATATTTATTTATTTATAAAAGGATTTTACCAGAAAGGATACATTGAGATTTCTCTCATTTTCAAGTATGTCCTGGGTTCAAGAACATTGAGTGGTTACAGAAATACAAAATAATAAAATGCAAGATATTAACACAAAACCAAATATACAGATTAAAAGAAAAATAAATATGTAGGAAATAAAGTCATTATGTTACATGTTTACAGGTGCATTCCGTATTAAGGTATGTTAATAGGGAACTCTTAAGGGACTTTAGACTGTGGGAAGATTTGATGGCGTCTGGGAGGTTATTTCATATTTGTGGTGCTCTGTAGGAAAATGAGGATCGAGCCATTTTCTTTTTGTATTGTGGTATTGCAGGTAAAGTGCTGGTCCTGGATCAGAGGTTATAGGATGAGGGAACTGCTGGGGCAATCAGCCTATTCAGGTAGGGTGGTAGCTTCCCAGAAACGCTCTTAAACACCAGTTTGGAAAGGTGAAGGGTGCGTCTAGATTCCAGCGATGGCCAGTTTAGTTCTTTTAACATGTCACAGTAGTGGGTCAAGTAGTTAGATTGTATAACTCATTCTGCCACTTTGTGCTACAAAGTAGTAAGTTTCTGGAGGTGTGTTTGAGGGGCAGCTGCATAAACTACATCTCCGTATTCAATGGCTGGCATAAGCATTTGTTGTACAATCTGCTTTCTTACCGCGGGGCTCAGGCAGGATTTGTTTCTGTACAGGGCACCTAGTTTGGGGTAGAGTTTGGATGAGAGTGTTTCGATGTGGGGGCCAAAAGATAGATTTGGGTCTAACCACACACCTAGATATTTGAGAGAAGTGACTGTAGTCAGCGTGTCATTTGATCTTATCCCCACACATAGATGGGGTGTTTGCAATTTGTGTAGTTTAGGTGCGGTTCCAAAGAGCATTGTAACAGTTTTGACAGTATTTAGAAAAAGTTTGCTATCTGCGATCCACTTTTCTACCCCTGTGAATTGTTCTTGCAGCACTGCCTCCAGCTGCGGGAGATTTGTTTGGCTGGTACATAGATTACAGTGTCGTCTGCGTACATGTGTACAGTTGAGGCTTTGCAGACATTGGGCAGATCATTTATGAATATTGAGAATAGCAGGGGGCCGAGTATCGAGCCTTGGGGTACACCGCACGTGACTGTGAGGGGAAGGGAAGTGCTGTCAGAAATGGACACATATTGCTACAGATCAGACACATAGATATTGGAACCAGCTATCACCAAAGGCAGCAGCTGCAATGTGAGTAATTTTGCTAAGCTGGCATTTAGATGCTGTGCTTGGGGATGGTTGGGACTATATTTTTTCTTACGTTGTAGCAGCTGGGGCAAAGTAATCTGACTGCGTAAATCTTCAGCTGATGGGATGCTGTCACATTCTGAGGAAGGACCTGGTACATCCATTACTGTAGCATCATCCCTGTCAGTGGAAGTTGGAGTCAATGACATGGCTGGGCATATAGTGGGTGTAGAGACAGGTGAGGAGGACCTACGCAAAGTTTTGCACCAACGGGATGCGTGGCAGGTGGTCATATGTTGCCTCAAGCACGTGGTACCCAAGTGTGAGGTGTCTTTCCCACGCTTGAGCCTCATCTGACCGATTACCAATAGCAACGGTGGGGTCTGCTGCACATTTCTTAAAGAACTCCCAGACAGCAGAGTTCCTGGATGTGTGCTTTGAGACAACAGCGCTCTGCACCTGAGCAGCTCTGCCATCTGATGCCTTGGACTGGCTAGTGCTACGGATGGTCATAAAGGATGTTGTGCCTCGTGTTTGTTGTGCTGCCTCCTATTCCTCACTTGACTCCTCTGTTCGATCAGGCACCCAGGTGGAGTCAGTGACATCATCATTGTCATCACCCCCTATCTCCTCGTCATAGAGCCAACTTGGCAGTATGCTGCAGCTGCTGGGGCAACATGAGTGCCAGTTATTTGCGTGTTACTGGCACCTCCTTCCTCTAGGTTCATTATATTCCTTTCCTCAACCTCAGAGATTGAATCAGAGCACTGTAGTTGCTGCGCATCCTCAAGCAGCATCTCACTGTCATTGTAGTCAAACAATTCAGCTGACTCCTCCGTGTGTGATAGTGAGGGTACGGCAGGAGTAGCTGTGGACATGGAGGCTGCATTAGATGCTTTGGCAGCTGAGGTGGACTGTAAACCACTACAAACCCGGCTGGCAGAGGACTCGGAGGAAGAGGATGGCCTGGTTATGCTAGGGTCAGACGAGCGCAATATTAACGTGCGTTTAGCCGCACTTAATCGCGGCCGTGCTAGCAGCAAATGACGTCCAATGCCGGGCAGCATACGAAGAATGGCCGCACGAAAGTGCGGCCGCGCAACGCAAGTGGCAAATGAACGCAGTTTTTCGAGTACGTCAAACCGCTAGTACTGACGTACAGAGTGCGCTGCGTCCGCTAGTGGCATGTGTGCGTGATTAGGAGACGTCAGATGCTGCTAATGTCCGGCCAACATCACGTCCAGACGCAAGAAGTGTTTTATTGATGATCCGTACAAAATCACGGACGAAAATGCGCATCGTATGACCGCTATCGTGTATTCCGTGAAAAAATACGTCCATTCGTTCGAACGCACTTTTTCACGGACAATGCAAAAAATGCGTTAGTCTGACCCTAGCCTTAGTCAATCCTCCAAATCCTCTGTATGTTGCTGCTATTTAAGACGGCCAGCACCAGTTAGAAAGGACAAGTGTGCCCCTGCAGAGGATGCACCACGTCCACCACGACCAGAGGCACAGCCTCCCGACACAGAGGCTGCTTGCCCTCTTATCTGTGTCTGGGAGCATCTGCCTGTCCTTTTTGGTCCTTCTGACATGGTGAGTGATATATAGATTAAATATATACAGAACTCTGATTCAACTCTGGTATAAAGATTAAAGATTTCCAGAACTCTGGTATAACTCAGTGAGACACCCTGATAGCTGGCAGTCAGTGACAAGACACAGATTATATTTCCCAGAAACCTCCTATAAATCAGTGATTCCCCCTGATGGGTGGCAGTGAGTCGCAAGACACAGATTACCACAATTCCCAGATATTTTGTAGAAATTACTGACCCCCTAAAATACTGGGTGGCAGTGAGAACACACAGATTATAACAATTCCCCGATATTTTGTAGAAATGAGACCCCCCCCAGTAGCTGGTGGCAGACTGGCAGTGAGAACACACACTAACACAAGAACAATCTCCTCTCAAACATGTGCTGAAGCGCTGTGTAAAGGCTTATATAATGTGCTGTGGGACTTAGCTCTGTGAGCCCATGATTGAGCCGTGATTGGCATAGTCTTGAAGCTGTCTTGCACCTGACCTGTGGTCAGGTGCAAGGCTGTAGCCAATTACAAGCTTCAGGCCAGTGGAAAAGTGCATTGTGGTCCATTGTGGGCGAACATGCGACGAACACGTGGAAATTTTTTGTAGTTCGCGAACATGCAATGTTCAAATCGAACTCCAAACCGAACCGCTCATCTCTATGCAGGACTACCTAGGGGCAAGGGCAGACCTGGATACCTTTCCAGCAATGATCCACTGGCTTACTGGGTGTTGAGATTGGATCACTGGCCAGAACTTAGCCAATATGCTATGCAGCTACTAGGTTGCCCTTCATCCAGCATTCTTTCTGAAAGGACATTCAGTGCCGCTGGAGGTTTTGTCACAGACAAAAGAGTTAGTCTGTCCACCGACTCTGTAGACCGGCTGACATTTATAAAAATGAATCAGTCCTGGATCAGCAGCTATCAATCCCCTGATGCTGAATGCTGATGTAACTGAATAGATCGGGGATCTCTTCTACATTCCCAAAACCTCCACCACATCACTCTTCCACAATACCACAGTGGGGTTACTGTATGATGGCACATTCTGCCACCAAAGGCACAATATTTGGGTTCACTGATGCCTTTACCAGATTCATATCTGTTTAATATAGGACCGCATGGTCCACACCTGCACTCTTCCACAATACCACAGCGTGGTTACTGTATAACGGCACTTGCTGGCATGCCACCAAAGGCACAATATTTGGGTGCACTGCCACTGACGCCTGTACCAGATTCATATCCTCAGACGGGTTACTGTGTGACGGCACTGTTGCCGACACTAAAGGCCCAATTTTAAAGCACCTATTGTTACTTTCATCCAAAGCCTGCATAAGTTTCACAATAATTTAGCCCAAAAAAAAATCACTAAACTAAAATGTCTCCTCTTTTCTTACAGACTGCCGCCCCAAGCAGTTGTTTATGGATAGATTAAAGGAAAAGCATTTACCGTCATTTGAAATGTCATTTTTTTGGTTTTTAATGTTTCTATGCTACATGAGAAGCGCCTCTCTACAGTATAATTAATGCAGCATATGAATCCACACATTGCTGGGAAGCACCTCTCTGCAGTATAATTAATGCAGCATATGAATCCACACACTGCTGGGAAGCGTCTCTCTGCAGTATAATTAATGCAGCATATGAATCCACACACTGCTGGGCAGTGCCTCTCTGCGGTATAATTAATGCAGCATATGAATCCACACACTGCTGGGAAGCGCCTCTCTGCAGTATAATTAATGCAGCATATGAATCCACACACTGCTGGGAAGTGACTCTCTGCAGTATAATTAATGCAGCATATGAATCCACACACTGCTGGGAAGCGCCTCTCTGCAGTATAATTAATGCAGCATATGAATCCACACACTGCTGGGAAGCGTCTCTCTGCAGTATAATTAATGCAGCATATGAATCCACACACTGCTGGGAAGCGCCTCTCTGCGGTATAATTAATGCAGCATATGTATCCACACACTGCTGGGAAGCGCCTCTCTGCAGTATAATTAATGCAGCATATGAATCCACACACTGCTGGGAAGCGCCTCTCTGTGGTATAATTAATGCAGCATATGAAATCATACACTGCTGGGAAGCGCCTCTCTGCGGTATAATTAATGCAGCATATGAATCCACACATTGCTGGGAAGCGCCTCTCTAAGGTATAATTAATGCAGCATATGAATCCACACACTGCCGGGCAGCACCTCTCTGCAGTATAATTAATGCAGCATATGAATCCACACACTGCTGGGAAGCGCCTCTCTGCGGTATAATTAATGCAGCATATGAATCCACACACTGCTGGGAAGCGCCTCTCTGCAGTATAATTAATGCAGCATATGAATCCACACACTGTTGGGAAGCGCCTCTCTGCGGTATAATTAATGCAGCATTTGAATCCACACACTGCTGGGAAGCGCCTCTCTGCGGTATAATTAATGCAGCATATGAATCCACACACTGCTGGGAAGTGCCTCTCTGCGGTATAATTAATGCAGCATATGAATCCACACACTGCGGGGAATTGCCTCTCTGCATTATAATTAATGCAGCATATGAATCCGCACACTGCTGGGAAGTAGGGATGAGCCGAACACCCCCATGTTCGGTTCGCATTCGAACTCGAAGAATTTCAAAAGTTCGAGTTTGAACTCGAACTCGAACCAAACTCAATGCAAGTCAATGGGAGTCAAAGTTCGGTTTTAAGAGTGCCCTCCAAGAGGGCATATATGCAAGATATTTGCCATAAAAGGTGTATGGGGGTTCTGGTAGTGCCCTGGGGGACAGGAAACAAGGACAAAAAGTTTAAAAAAATACGTTTTTAAAGGAACAGTGAGTTTTCCATAAAATAAGGGTTAAGAATAAAAACAAAAAATTCCTTCAAATATCATGCCTAGGAGGTCCCCATAACCTGCCCATGAAGTGGCGGATTTGTAGGATGTATAGAAACATTGCCATCAGAGACCCACACATGACACCTAGCCACCCTTAAGGGGTTAAAATGCACAGGGACTGGCTACTATCCTGTTAGATGAGAGAATGTATTATATGTATAAAGCAAGGTATATATGACAATGGATAGTCAGAGACTCTAGGGACTCAGCTTGTACGCTTTATGATAGACATTTCTAACACAATAATAATTGTATGCTCACATAGGCCCTTCGGGAGAGGTACATAGGGTTCCCATCTGTCCATTTTTGACCCGGACTGTCCGGGTTTGGAGTCATGTGTCCAAGGTTTGACACCCTCTACCACCTGGACACATGAATCCAAGGTTATACTTACATTTACTGCGTTCCCCCGGCGCCACGGTCTTTTCCTCCTTCCATTTTTTCCAGGCTGAAGAGGGATTGGCTGGTCTGCGTCACGTGTTGTCCTCTGAGCCGCTGTCATGGTCGCGCAGGCGAAACAGGCTCACTCTCACGTGACGTTGTTTCACGTGGTTGCTCAGGCGCCTGCGGGCTGCTCCCTTCCTAGGCCTTCCTTGAGTTGACCGCCCGCCGGTCAACTCAAGGGAGGCTTGCAGACAGTGAGTGTGCCAGCTTTTGTTTCCTGTCTGCTGCAGCATAATAAATAATACCAGTGTGTGCCATAAAGTGTGCCAACCTTTCCAGTCTGCCAAATATAATACCAGTGTGTGCCATAAAGTGTGCCAGCCTTTCCAGTCTGCCAAATATAATAACAGTGTGTGCCATACAAGTTTGCCAGCCATACTAGTCTGCCATACTAGTCTGCCATAACAGTGTGCCAGCCTTTCCAGTCTGCCATGCAGCATAATACCAGTGTGTGCCATAACAGTGTGCCAACCTTTCCAGTCTGCCATGTATAATACCAGTGTGTGCTATACCAGTTTGCCAGCCATACCAGTCTGCCATAAGTGTGCCAACGTTTCCAGTCTGCCATGCAGCATAATACCAGTGTGTGCCATAACAGTGTGCCAGCCTTTCCAGTCTGCCATCCATACCAGTGTGCCAAGCATAATACCAGTCTGCCATAATACCAGTCTTCCATGCATAATACCAGTCTTCCATGCATAATACCAGTCTGCCATGCATACCATGTGCCATAATCTATACTCTACAAAAAAAAAATGTCCGCTCGAGCCCCAACACTAGAGTGTTCGGGTTTGGCTTGATGAAAAGGTGGCAACCCTAGAGGTACATGACATACAAATACTGGAATATTATGTTTCAATCTAAGGAGTGTGATAAAGATTTTATTATCCCCTTGATGACAAATGACATAACATCTACATCATTAATGATTGGCTTTACAGAGCCCTGGTCCTTAAGGGGTTAAACAGCATATCAGAGAGGACCATATAGTAGAAATGAACACTTCTTAGAATTCAAAACAAGCACAGTGTTTGTTGATACATGTGCAGGAGCCCCCACCCAGTGAGGAGCCCCCATCCAGTCTGCAAGCAATGTATCAAATTCTAATTGATAATTAGAAGCACATGTTATTTCCAAACACTAATTAAACACCTGTTGTTTACGCCGTTTGAGAGCACAGGTCATTTAGAGGTGAGAATCTTTGCACGTAGACATTATTTTTTAATTCAATATCTAATAAACTGTTGCTTATAATATTCTGCAGTAAAGAGTCTCTTTATTCCTAGATTTTTTTTGTATTTTTTAAGCATTTTTTATACTTTTTAAAAAAAAAAAAAAAAAAAAAAAAAAATCGAACTAAACACGCCAAAAAGTTCGAAGTTCGTGAACTTGCGAACGGCCAAAGCTTGAATCGAACTCCGAACTGATCGAACTGAACAGCTCATCCCTACTGGTAAGCGCCTCTCTGCGGTATAATTGTGGATTATTCCAGTCTTGGTGTTAGAATAATCTTAATTTTAATAAAGACAGGAGGCGAATATTTTGCATTCTCTTTTCTTTACTAAAACATCAGCAGCAAGGAACGTTTACATAGCAACAGCAGTAACCAATCAACAACAAGAGTGTAGTAAGTCCTTAGCCACGCCCTCTTTTCTTGTATGCCGAACGAGCAGGAGAGACGTGAAGTAGAAATTCCAGAAATCCAAGAAGTAGGAAGAACCCGGAAACTGAAGAGGTGAAAGCCAAGACTAGGTAGGAGTCAACGAGATGGTCAGTCGCAGAACTGGAAGCCAACGGGCGTCCGAAACGATGGGAGACCAACAGGGCCGCAGAAGCAAATCAAGCTACGGAGAAAGCAGAGGATACGTGAAAGTACCATGTGATGGAGGCTTGCCAATCAACAGTTAACTAACTGACCAGTCAAAGCGAAAAATTATCAATAGTTAAATCAATTATGAGACAGTAGCCGTAGGCTAGGCCAATGAGACATGCAAACCCTACTAAGGGAATGAAAAATAGTTAGACAATAATGGACAAAGTCGAAGAAGTGTAGATACGTAAAATTACATCCTTTATTCAAAATTTATTTATTTTTTATTATTATTATTATAATTTTTTTTTATTTATTTTTTTGTATTATTTTTTATTTATTTATATATTATTTTTTTTTTTTTTTTTAATCGAATATAGCAGTAAATCCGGTACAATGTGAGCAATCCCGGGTATGGGCGGGCGGGAAAAATATTCGCCTCCTGTCTTTATTAAAATTAAGATTATTCTAACACCAAGACTGGAATAATCCACAATTTTATATCAAGTCAGGAGGCTTCATATTTTGCAGTTTTAAAGCTGTACCAGAGCCCCAGATGCATGAGAACGAGGGCGAAAATAAAAGGTACGAAAGGTGACCGCCCTAGAACAATCAGCAGCCGCTAGTATGTCGGACAGGGAGCCGCCGCGACCGCAACAGAAGAAGCCACTGCACCCGCACGGAGTGAGCGCCGAAGTGAGGAGCAACACCTGCTAGGGAGAGCAGCCAGGGGACCCCTCTAGAAAGTGTAGGCGAGGAAACAGGATTGTAAGTGGAACATAGGAGACCAAGAGCTGGCCAACCGGAGGGGAGCACAAAGAGCCTAAGTGGGAGAGGTAGTTCGTAACGCACCTAGCAACACATAGGGTAGAAAACCTTAGAAAAAGGGGGTTTTTGTACATCTAGTAAGCGTGAAAAACGACTCCCTTAGGAGAGAAAACCATAGCGTGCGCATCGAAGGCTCTAGCATCCAAAACACGTCTAAAGGACCCCAAACACAAAATGATGGTTAGAATACATCAAGAGCTGACGCAGGAACAGCGAGTAGTATCTGGCCAGTTACGCAGGAACTCCAAAAACAAGCGCCACATCCCAAAAGTGAGTATATTATTTGGGGCCGGCGGGCGAGCGAGCCTAACGCCCTTGAGGAGACAACACACAGAAACGCCACCCAGGGGAGCGTGAGCCACCGAGATGGTCGAGCGGAACCAGGTGATGATAGGACTTGCCGGCCGTGGAAAGGCTCGCCAACAAATTAGAGGGGCTGTAGCAGGATCAGGCACACACCAACCACACCAAATTTCCCCAGGCGTAACATTTTTGCGTTTCAGAAGTCCAGGATTCCCATAATAGGGAGCGAGCCGCAGCTAATAAGCCTGGTAGCATGCAGGGTCCCCGGAAATTGTCCAAGCCACCAGTGGAAGATTGCCCTCCAATACCACTGGATTAGGGTTGCCTTGAGGGTCCAGAAGAATGGATGGAAAAGGACGGCAGCAGCGGGCAGGAGTAGACAAGGGAGTTGTAGTGTCAGTGGCAACCAGCTCTGTGCATCCGATAGAGGCATGAGTAGAGTCGAAACCATCCATCTGCGGACTTCTTGAAGCGTGCACGTGAGCATCGTGAAGGGGAAACAGTGTAGGCTCCTCGATGGGGCCATGGTGGGAGGAAAGCATCCACCGCTGCCGCCTGCAGGTCCGTAAGCCAACTGAAGCCGGTCTGCATCTGGTGGGTCAAGCGGGAAGTAAACAGGTTGACCCAAAGGAGTAGAGGGCAGATGATGTGAAGCGGCTGTTCCTCTGGCGTCCATGCCCCACCCGTGGATAAAGGTCCGCAAGTCGCTCCCCAACCCGACTGGCTGGCATCCGATTCCGATACGAAGTCCGGTAGAGAGCCAAAAATGGCCCACCCATTCCAGGCTTCCATGAGGCGCAGCCACCACAGGAGTTCCACTCGAGCCTCAGGAGTGATAGGGACCAGCTGGTCGTAGGAGGGATTGAGACTGAGGCACGTGGTTTTCTGACGTTGCATCGCCCGATAATGCAGTGGGCCAGGGAGAAGGTGATGACTTGGGCTGGGCGACAAGCTGACTTGTCCATGTTGGTAATGAACCAGAGGTCTTACAGGAGAGTAAGCACTAGGGCCGTGTGATGGAAAACAGGACCGGATCTTGAGCCAGTACGAAGATATTGTCCAGGTATATGAGAGACCTGATGCCCTGTGAATATATGGAGGCCATGGCCAGTAAGAGGAGCTTCATTGAAGCACCATGGTGCGGAGCTGAGGCCGAAAGGTAGGCAGGTGAACTGTCGGTGGTGCAGGATGGATAGGAGACCCCTGAGTAGATGTGTGCTCTCCATTGTGAAGTGTCGATAGGACAAGAAGGGATTGAAGACTATCCAGTTTAAGACCGGGCGAAGGTCCCAGACTTCTTGTGTACCAGAACACATTGTATGGGGAAAACAGACTGGAAGGGAACCTGGGAAAAGTCTATCAAGAAACCAGATACGATTCTTAGGACCCAAGAGTCGGAAGGTTGGTATAGATGTTAACCTTATGATTCGATTCTTTTAAGAAGAGGTCCCCAAAAAAACAACCCCTTGGCCGCAGGACCCAATTCTTTGGAGCACATACTTGTTAAATTAGCATCAAAGCGAAAAAGCGCCTCATTGCGGCGTGCAGAAGAGATGCTGACATTGGCGTTACCTAAAGACAGAGGGCACGCTGTGCCCATTCACGGACCATTGCAGGGCCGAGCAGGGTAGGCATAAGGCTATCCTAAACAAAGGTAAATCCAGGTAAAGTATCCATGTAATTGGGCAGACTAGATGGGCCGAAAGGTTCTTATCTGCCGACAGTTTCTATGTTTCCAGAAGGTAGTGCTTCGTCCACCGTGACGAGCGGGCCTGAAACCTCCAGCATTTGTCCTGGGCGATGCGGAAGCCCTGTTCGACTTCGACAAGGATCCCTGCCAACCTTGCCCAGAAAGGAGACGAAATCCACGTCAAACTCTGGCGTAAGAGATACCTTGTCAGGCAGCGTCGGGCAAGGGCATCCTGCCCACAGATGCGCCCTGGAAATTTTAACTAAGAGACCGCGTAGCCAAAGAGCAGAAACTCCGCTGTGTGGTCAGGCGGGAGCCAGGCCGAAGACCTGGGGTGGGTGGTAGTGCATGGATCGAAAAAGGAGGGGGGAGCTCCTCTAGCATCGAGGAGTGGCGCCGGGGTATCCGAGGACACCAAGGAGCGAGGCGGTGTTGGAGCGGTAGAGAAGGGCACGATCGCTAAGCTATCAGAACGGGGCTCACCCGTCGAGCTTGCAGTAGTCGGTGGATCACCGGTGGTATTGGCTCCGTCCTCCTCGGGTAGTGAGCCTGGTAAATATCCATGTCATAATCATCGTCCCCTTCTTTGGGGACAGAAGTGCGGGAGGAGTTTGTAGCAGGGCCCTTACCCTAGCCAGCGGACTCAGATTAACCCTTCCAGAGTATTTTACGAGATGGCACGGCAGCCTCAGAATGAACCGAATGGGAGCCCTCAGAAAGGGCCGGTGACTGGGCCCTAGAAAGGACCGGAGGTTCTGGCTGGGGAAGCGGGGCTTGGCTGCCAAGCTATGGACAGTGTTTCTGAAATGGCAGCTAAAAGCCAGGCCGAAAGCTCCTCTGGATTGGTGGGGAGCTGAGGAGGATCCATGGAAAACAGAATAACGGGACTCACCTGTTGAGGTAATATATATATATATTAAAATTTATAGGGATATATATCAGGGCTCACCCGATGTTTAGTGTGGCCAAACAGAAAAATCCTGTACTAGTCGTCAGGAAGGTAATAATATATTCATTATAAATTAATGTGTTGTGGCTCACCCGATGCCTTTGTGGGACAGACAGATCCCGCCAGAATAATAATATACTTATATATATATATAAGCTTATCAGGGCTCACCTGATGCCTTCGTGGGACAGATATCCCGCCTGATAAATAATATATTTGTTTATATACATAAGCTTAGCAGGGCTCACCCGATGCCTTCGTGGGACAGATATCCCGCCTGATAAAATAAATATTTGTTTATATATATATAAGCTTAGCAGGGCTCACCCGATGCCGTCGTGGGACAGATATCCCGTCAGAAAATTTTATTTTTATATAATATATATATACACATACTTACTTATTACTTATCGGGGCTCACCCGATGCATCGTGGGACAGATATCCCGTCAAAAATTATTTTTATATATATATATATATATATATATATATATATATATACTTACTTAGTTACTTATCGGGCACCGATCATTCGTGGACAGATATCCTGTCAGAATTTTATTTTTATATATATATATAATATATATATATATATTATAAATATATATATATATATATATACACACATACTACTTACTTACTTATCGGGGCTCACCCGATGCATTCGTGGGACAGATATCCTGTCAGAAAATTTTATTTTTATATATATATATTAATCTATCTATCGGGGCTCACCCGATGCCTTCATGGGACAGATCCCACCAGAAGAAATAATATTATATTTTATATATATAGTATAAGCGTATCGGGGCTTACCCGATGTTTACGTTGGGCAGACAGAAATCCCACAAAAAATAAATTTATTTATATAAATAGAACCTGAGGCCGTTTAACATGTAAGTGCTGACCTGCTAGTTTGCATCGGGACGCGAAGAAGCGATGTCCCGAATGGCGGCAATTGCTGGTTAGAACTAAGATGGCCGCCGGAGTGCGCACGGACGAAAAGCCATACTATCCTGAGGAGAAAGTTTAGTCGCGCACTCGCGGGAAGGCGGCGGGCCGCGCAAAACACAAAGAAAGGGGGGAAAAGACCTTAAGGAGAAAACAGAGCTGTTAAAACAAAGTAAATTACGATGGGGCGCCGCAAGTCGCACAACGCGAGCAAAGCGCACCTGCAGGCGGGAGAGTGCCCACACAGCAGGAGAGGAAACTAGGAAAAAAACAATCAGGTGCACAGTACATATAATAAATCTGAGTATAAAATTACATAATAAACCTAACAGTGACAAATTACACCTAAATTAAAGCCTGGCAACCAGGAGCTGTTTTGAAAACGTCTCACCTGGTCGCCAGCAGCAAGAAAAGAGGGCGTGGCTAAGGACTTACTACACTCTTGTTGTTGATTGGTTACTGCTGTTGCTATGTAAACGTTCCTTGCTGCTGATGTTTTAGTAAAGAAAAGAGAATGCAAAATATGAAGCCTCCTGACTTGATATAAAATTAATGCAGCAATGAATCCACACACTACTGGGAAGCGCCTCTCTGCAGTATAATTAACGCAGCATATGAATCCACCACACTGCTGGGAAGCGCCTCTTGCGGTATAATTAATGCAGCATATGAATCCACACAACTGCGGAAGCACCTCTCTGCGGTATAATTAATGCAGCATATGAATCCACACACTGCGGGGAAGCGCCTCCCTGCGGTATAATTAATGCAGCATATGAATCCACACACTGCTGGGAAGCACCTCTCTGCGGTATAATTAATGCAGCATATGAATCCACACACTGCTGGGAAGCGTCTCTCTGCGGTATAATTAATGCAGCATATGAATCCACACACTGCTGGAAGCGCCTCTCTGCGGTATAATTAATGCAGCATATGAATCCACACACTGCTGGGAAGCGCCTCTCTGCAGTATAATTAACGCAGCATATGAATCCACAACTGCTGGGAAGCGCCTCTCTGCAGTATATTAATGCAGCATATGAATCCACACACTGCTGGGAAGCACCTCTCTGCGGTAAATTAATGCAGCATATGAATCCACACACTGCGGGGAAGAAGCTCCCTGCGGTATAATTAATGCAGCATATGAATCCACACACTGCTGGGAAGCACCTCTCTGCGGTATAATTAATGCAGCATATGAATCCACACACTGCTGGGAAGCGTCTCTCTGCAGTATAATTAATGCAGCATATGAATCCACACACTGCTGGGAAGTGCCTCTCTGCGGTATATAATTAATGCAGCATATGAATCCACACACTGCTGGGAAGCTCCTCTCTGCAGTATAATTAATGCAGCATAAATCCACACACTGCTGGGAAGCGGCCTCTCTGCGGGTAAATTAATGCAGCATATGAATCCACACACTGCTGGGAAGCGCCTCTCTGCAGTATAATTAATGCAGCATATGAATCCACACACTGCTGGGAAGCGCCTCTCTGCAGTATAATTAATGCAGCATATGAATCCACACACTGCCGGAAAGTGCCTCTCTGCGGTATAATTAATGCACCATAAGGCTAGGGTCAAACGAAAGCATTTTTACACGCGAACGTCAAAAAGTGCGTCCGAACGCGTTGACGTATTTTTTCACGGAATGCAAAAAAACGGTCATACGATGCGCAATTTTTGTGAGTGATTTTGTACGGATCCATACCAGGAAACTTTGGGTGTCTGGACGTTATGTAGGCCGGACATGAGCAGAGTCTGACGTCTCCTAATGTCGTACACATGCCGCTAGCAGACGCAGCGCACTCTGTACGTCCGTACTACCGGTTCTGCGTTCTCGAAAAAATGCGTTCAAATTCCACTTGCGTTGCACGCCGGACTTTTGTGCGACCGTACTTTGTATATTGGTCGTCATTGCCCGTCATTTGCTGCTACTGCGGCCGTAATTATGTGCGCCAGAACGCACGTTAAGGCTGGGGTCAGACCAGCACACTTTTAACGTGCGTTCTGGCGTACATAGTTACGGCCGCACTAGCAGCAGATGACGGGCAATGACGGCCAATATACGATGTATGGCCGCACAAAAGTCCGGCGTGCAACGCAAGTGGAATTTGAACGCATTTTTCTGAGAATGCTGAACCGCTAGTACTGACGTACTGAGTGCGCAGCTGCGGCATAGCGGTGTTTGCGTGATTAGGAGATGTCAGACACTGCTAATGTCCAGCCTACATAACGTCCAGACACAAAAAGAGTTTTATTGACGATCCGTACAAAGTCACGCCCGAAAATGTGCGTCGTCTGACCGTTTTTGCGCATTCCGTGAAAAAATACGTCAATGCGTTCGGACGCACTTTTTCACGTTCGCGGGGAAAAATGCTTTTGTCTGACCCTAGCCTAAGGCTAGGGTCAGACTAACGCATTTTTCGCGTTGTGTTTGAAAAAGTGCGTTCGAACGAATGGACGCATTTTTTCACGAAATACGCGATAGCGGTCATACGATGCACCTTTTCGTCCATGATTTTGTACGGATCATCAATAAAACACTTTTTGTGTCTGGACGTTATGTTGGCCGGACATTAGCAGCGTCTGACGTTTCCCAATCAGGCACACACGCCTCTAGCGGACGCAGCGCACTCTGTACGTCTGTACTAGCGGTTTGACGTTCTAGAAAAAATGCGTTCGTTTGCCACTTGCGTTGCGCGG
Source organism: Leptobrachium leishanense (assembly GCA_009667805.1). Classification (NCBI taxonomy): domain Eukaryota; kingdom Metazoa; phylum Chordata; class Amphibia; order Anura; family Megophryidae; genus Leptobrachium; species Leptobrachium leishanense. Next base: position 17,395 of record RXON01001896.1, on the reverse strand, counting down.
ACGAACTTTCGTGCGGCCGTACTTCGTGTGTTCCCCGGCATTGGACGTCACTTGCTGCTAGCACGGCCGTGATTTCGTGCGTCTAAACGCACGTTAAAACTGCTTTCGTCTGACCCTAGCCTAAAAGTGCGCTAGTCTGACTCCAGCCTAAGAATCCACACACTGCGGGGAAGCGCCTCTCTGCAGTATAATTAATGCAGCATATGAATCCACACACTGCTGGGAAGCACCTCTCTGCAGTATAATTAATGCAGCATATGAATCCACACACTGCTGGGAAGCGCCTCTCTGCAGTATAATTAATGCAGCATATGAATCCACACACTGCTGGGAAGCGCCTCTCTGTGGTATAATTAATGCAGCATATGAATCCACACACTGCTGGGAAGCACCTCTCTGCAGTATAATTAATGCAGCATATGAATCCACACACTGCTGGGAAGCGCCTCTCTGCAGTATAATTAATGCAGCATATGAATCCACACACTGCTGGGAAGCACCTCTCTGCAGTATAATTAATGCAGCATATGAATCCACACACTGCTGGGAAGCACCTCTCTGTAGTATAATTAATCCAGCATATGAATCCACACACTGCTGGGAAGCGCCTCTCTGCAGTATATTTAATGCAGCATATGAATCCACACACTGCTGGGAAGCGCCACTCTGCAGTATAATTAATGCAGCATTTGAATCCACACACTGCTGGGAAGCGTCTCTCTGCGGTATAATTAATTCAGCATATGAATCCACACACTGCTGGGAAGCGCCTCTCTGCGGTATAATTAATGCAGCATATGAATCCACACACTGCTGGAAGCACTCTCTGCAGTATAATTAATGCAGCATATGAATCCACACACTGCTGGGAAGCGCCTCTCTGCAGTATAATTAATGCAGCATATGAATCCACACACTGCTGGGAAGCGCCACTCTGTAGTATAATTACTGCAGCATATGAATCCACACACTGCTGGGAAGCGCCTCTCTGCAGTATAATTAATGCAGCATATGAATCCACACACTGCTGGGAAGCGCCTCTCTGCAGTATAATTAATGCAGCATATGAATCCACACACTACTGGGAAGCGCCTCTCTGCGGTATAATTAATGCAGCATATGAATCCACACACTGCTGGGAAGCGCCTCTCTGCAGTATAATTAATGCAGCATATGAATCCACACACTACTGGGAAGCGCCTCTCTGCGGTATAATTAATGCAGCATATGAATCCACACACTGCTGGGAAGTAGGGATGTGCGTTTCGGGTTTTCGGAATTTTCACGAAATTTCCCGATTCGGGTCTTTCGATTCGGCCGAAAATCCGAAATTTTTTAGATCCGAAAAAGTCGAATCCGAACTGTTTTCCGAACCGAAAAAATTTCGGAATTTTCGAATGGACTTGAAACGTGTCAAATCGAAATCTATTGCTTTGAAACGATAACAGACTTTCCGAAAAAAAACGAAAAATTTGCCAAATCGAAAATTTTTCGGAATTTTCGAATGGACTTGAAATGTGTCAAATCGAAATTTATTTTCCCTCTATTCATGATTTCAGTTCCATTCGGGATTTCGGTACCATTTCGGTAAGTCTGGACATCGTATATTTAACTAGTATCGGTTATATGGCTGATTCTGTAAATTTTTTTATTGTTTCCAAAGATCCGATACGAATTTTCGTATTTTGGTCAGATCCGATTCGTCCGCGGGTCGCGCATGCGCACATGTCGTAACTTTATTGAGCCAGTTTTATTGACAACTTTTTGAACAAAATTTTGTTTTTATTATTCTTCATAATGGCCGCTGCCAGAGAGGAGACCTCGTCTTCATCTCATGATGAAGTTGAACCACCTGCACCCAGGAAAAAACGGGCCCAAAATATGTCGTTTGAGGAGATGTTGGAGCTGGTCCGCATCTTTGATAGAAAAGATTACGATTGCCGGAAGGGACCTTACGCAGCAAGAATAACGCCAGAAAAGATCGTATCCTGGACAAGCTACGCACTACCATTTTGGAGAAGTTTGGGAAGGACAGGACAAAGGACCAGCTCAGGAAACGCTGGTCTGATTTAAAAGTACGCGAGCAGGAGCAGTTGAGACGCATCCGGCGCGTCATAGCGAAACGTAAGTGTCATGTTATATTGTAAAGCGCTGCGCAAACTGTTGGTGCTATATAAATCCTGTATAATAATAATAATGTGCTTGCATGTGCTAATGTGCGCAGAAATACGCTGATTTATCTAGTCCTTTTTTCATGCAATGTGATTGTGTATAGCTTTGCGTTTTCACAACTCGTCATACATGCATTTTTGCCATAGCTTTTTTTTTTTGTGATTTTACGTATTCGTGAAAATTGTGATATTTGATGTATGTAGATGAAGTTACAATGCTGGATTTCTTTTGGCACTGTGTGTATAGTCTGTAGTGTGTTGGGGGGGGGGGTTGTTGTGATTGAGTGATGCATGCGAGAAGACCCGCAGCTTGCCCAATATTGGCTCCCACCTGCGCATCAATAAAAATCTCTGCGTCTCTGCTAAGTGATAGGATGGGACATGTAGTTCTTCTGAAAGTGCATCCAAACAGAGCTGTGTTCAATACATCCTCAGCAGCTGCTGCAGCAGTGTCATTGAATGCTTTATTAAATTTCAAAACAAAATGGTGGATTTCTGTTGTTGTTTCTGCAATATCCAGTTTTATTATTAGCAGAAACTGAAAGTGAAACTGAGGCTGAGGCATCTATAAAATAACTAAAAGCAGACGCACAATGCGCTTTGTACGTACACAACACAAATAATAGTTTTTATTGAATAAACGTAATGTTTACTTCTGAAAAAAATATATAAATGAACGGTAATATATGTCTGTGCAGAGGAAATAAATAAATATTTTGTGACTTTAGACCTATGAGATGGGAGTAGTGGTGGGTCAAGCTGGTAGTGGAGGGGTGTCGCAATACTTTCGCATATATTGTATAGATATACCATTTTTTCCAGTCTGCATTATTTACGTGTTATATTTTTTGGATTTGGCAGAAGACAGGAAGAAGGCCGCCGAATCTGCCCGGGCAGGGACCAGTGCCCCAGCGGAGGAGGGGGAGCCACGGGCGTCCACCAGCGCTGGTATATACTGTTTATTTGCAACGACTTTTGGTCAAAAACAGAAACATTTTTTGTTTACTGTATTTTCATTTAATTTTTTTTTGTATAGCACAAGAGGAGGAGGAAGAGGAGGATGTAGAGAGTCAGCCGGAGCAGCAGGAGGCCGCCAGTCCAGGTTTTTTTTTTTTACTGTTGTATTTTGTATCGACTTTTGTTCAAAAATAAATCAGTTTTGTTGTTTACTGTATTTTTTATTTCTTTAATTTCTTACATATAGCACTGGATATGCAGACAGTGGTGGTGGGGGCGGAGTCGGAGCCTCAGGAAGCTGCCAGCTCTGGTATATACTACTGTTATATTTTTTCAAGACTTTCAGTCAAAAATAGAAACCTGCTTAACTTACTGTATTTTCCTTCTTTCATTTATTGGATATATAGAAGGAGAAGCCAGACTCCGACGGGAGGCGATCGGCGAGCTTCGCCTGGCAGCTACCGCCGTCAACTCCCTACAAGAACTGCTCCAGGAACTGCGGGAGCACATAACCAATGCCGCAGACCTCCTGGAGCAGCAGTGAGACCAATGCAGCCCTCCAGAATGTGCCTCAGCTGCTCCTGCTCGCGTGCCTTGAGGTCGGACCAGCGTTTTCAGAGATGGTCCTTCGTCCAGTCCTTCCCGAACAGCTCCAGGATGGTGGTGCGTAGCTTTTCAAGGATACGATCCTTGCGGGTGTTATTCTTCCTGCCGTAAGGGCCCATACAGCAATCGTAATCTTTGCAGTCCAAGATGCGGACCAGCTCCAACATCTCCTCAAATGCCAGTAACTTGTTGGGCAGTTTGCCATCCTTGGCATGTTCCCTTCCCTATGTTAATATGTTGTAAATAAATTTTCTATTTTTTCACTATTTTCCTGTTTGTGTGCGTTGCTTTTCCTTACTTGATGTCATGATCCACCTGGGGCGCTGTCTCGGTCTGGATCCTCTGACGCCTCCCTTGGTCACCCGTTTTGCCGTTACCTTCATGTCTATGTAGATGCCAGGACTTTGTTTTTTTTTTTCTTTTTTTCTCTCACGTTCAGCTCGAAACCTTGATTACTGGCATTCAAATGATCATCACCTGCAGATCATCCTGCCCAGCCTCCTTGTGTATATAAGGAGGCCTCTCTCCTGTTGTCAGGTTCGCGCCAGGATGGAGCCATGGCACGACCACAGTGTTTGATTTATATTCCCAAGCGCTGGGGTGAGCAGGCAAACAGACAATGGAGGCTGTATTGGCACAATAAAGCTTGTATTGTAAAATGGTTCCCAGCAAACAGTCCAGTACAGAACATATAGCAACACAAGCAAGTGGATGGTGAGCTACGAAGTCTCTCGCTAGTACCTCTAGAGGGGAAGCAGGAGCCTTTAGTAAATGTACCTTGATAGAAGTCCTCCTCCTGGAGAGAGCTGGAGGACTGGAAGCCACTAGAGAGTCTCTGGGCCCACAGGCTGATAGTGGGATACGCCGTGGATTAGCCAGCAAGCAGGAACCATATAAATACAGAACACAGCAAGAATGCACGGTAGAGCAAAATACAGGACAACAAAGAGAGGGTGCTCTCAAGACCTCTGGACACAGGGAAGGAATTCACAGAATGAAAGAGCACTGGTCAGGAGGGTGTGGTCTGGTTATATGCAAAAACCTTAGATACAGACACTGAGTTAACCCTTAGGTGGGAAGCAGGAAATAAGAGCTGGTGACCCAGGCTGACCACAGCTAAACTCTCAGGGCTGAGGCATGACACCTGTAGCTTGACTTCATCATTGAAGTTTGGACTTTGCTGACCTATGTTTTGGACACTCCTTGTGCAGACCATAGCTTCTGAATACCCATCTGGAACCCATCTGTGAACCTTCCTCCCTCTGCAGACCGGTAACTCTCTTCATTTGTCTCAACTACCCCCTGTTTTGGATTCCTCGTGTATGACCCCCTGGCTATGGACTTTTGACTATCCTGATTTCTGTACCTCTCGATATCTGCTTGCCACCCTGACCACGAGTTTGCCTCATCCTTACCGGATACCTTGCCTTGGACTTTATTATTTCTGTTCAGTATTTTTCCTTCATTTTTTGAGCAGCGAAGCGATTCATTTGTTTTTTGCTGTTTTTGTATATTAATAAATATTTTTATTTTTGACCCCTCAACTTGCATATTTCATCACTGCTCACTGCATCTGGGCTCACACATCCCAACCACGCAGAGTCCGCTTGACACTTAATAAGTTAATATGTATTGCTTGGTTTCCACACTGTTAAAATTATATGTACATAAATGTATTGACATTTCTACGGACCCTTTGTCATAAATTTGTCAACATATTTGTGGCCATGAATGTGACTGTGCACATTCTACACTTCCTGCCTGGCCAAAAAATGTCACACACTAACACAACCTTGTTGTAAAGCCTTGAGATTTGATTACCGACGTGGCCTGGTTTTTTGTTAAGCTTAGGCGATGTCACAACAACACGGATTTTTGTCCACAGTCACATTCATTGTATAACCAAGAATTTATCAAAAAAATATTGATGGCAGCACTGCATGAAGTCTTCTCCGACACAACCAAAAGATCCTTAGTGTGGCTCAGGTCTAGTTTATTTGTCCCTGTTTGCAGCTTCACACAACACCTCCTCCCAGCTATGAGCTCTCTCTCCCACCGCTACCCGCTAAGACGCTGCCCGCCAACATGGTCATGTCTTTGCAGGAAGACAACAGCGTGGGGGAACAGCAGCTGCTGACAGTCCCAAGACCTCGTCACAATGACGTCAGTTTTGGAGTTAACCCCTAACTGTGACCAATGGTGGAGATAGGGGTTTCATTGGAACCCCTATCTCCCGATCCGCGGCAGCTATCGGTTGGTTAATGTTTGGTATCTTTGGATCGACCAGAGCATGGCCTTCCAACAAATACCAAACATGACAAATGTTAAAAATTTAAATAAAAAATAAAAAAATACAGGTTTTTTTTTTGTTTTGTTAATGCAGCAATATTGTTGCCATTTCAATTATAATGTGAAACAATGATGCTGCACTAGGGATTTTTGTATGGGGTGCGTTTGTTAAAAATAGTGTAATTGTCACCCAAAAAATATAACAAGTCCCCTTTCAATTTTTTTAACAAACGCAACTCATAAAATATAACCGCAAACACTCGCATGTTAAAATGTGAAAAAAACACTTTACACCTTGTAAAACAAACATTGAAAATTCTAATTTTATTGCATTTGTTTTAAATATACAGACAGGACATGACGCATACATATGATAATGATATATTATGAATCATCTGCCGAGTCTGCGGAAAAAGAACGATATATAACATGTCTGGGTCATATTATAAAAGAAGGCTTCAAAACGCGTTTAAACAAGAGGAGCGAAACTGTTAAAAATTAGCTCAGCAGCAGACCGCAGTGCCGCACACAGGCGTGAAGGGAAGCCGTGAAATGCCTCAGCAGCGAAAGGGTTAATTTATATTTTTGTCTGTTTTAAATCATTTTATTTTATTATTTTTTTTCATTTCAGATCATTTTGATCAACTATTTTCCGTTTTAAAACATTTTTGTTCTGGTTTTTATTTTTAAAGTCAGACCATTCGGGTCAGTTTACCGTTTTTTAAATCGTTTTGTTCTTTTTTTTTTTGTTCCTTGGCTTTCATACCATTTTTTTAATGTGATTAAATAAAGTTGTGAAATGTATATTCATAAGAAAAAAAGGATCTTTATTTAATAAAAAAAAAAACACGATAGAATCGCCAGAATATCGTATCGTCAGAATGAATTATTGGATCCGAAAAACAAACCTAAAATTATTATTAAAAAAAATATATAAAGTATAAAAAAGTAAACCATAGTACTTTACATCAAAACGAATAGAGTTATACACTTTGAAACGAGGAGAACAGACGTTCCGAAAAAAAAGAAAATTTCCGAAATCACGAAAAGTCGATACAAAAAACGAGCAAAGTGACCCGAAAACACGAAAAATGGTCGATATTCCAAAAAAATGTACACAATCGAAAAATTTTAAACATCAGAACAAATCGAACCGAAAAAAAAATCGGTGCACAAGCCTATTAATATCTGACATCCCGATGTGAAACATCAGGACTTTTGCATTAGATTTCGACCATTTTTATTTTTTTAACTTCTGGATAGTCGAAAATCGATCTATCCAAAAAGTCCCAATGTTTCACATCATTCTGAACTTTGTTTGGATAGAGTAAGTCCGTGGGCGTGCGGCCGTTAAATGTATATACCAGTGGCGTTGTAACATGGGGCGGGGGTGCGGCCCGCACCAGGTGACACCCGCCTTTAGGGTGACACCGTCACCCTAAGGCGGGTGTCTCACCCTCCGCCGCGTTTTTCGCTCCCTGCGAGCGTCCAAAGCATGCAGCTTCGGCGCTCGCCTGGAGGAAACACGTCACCAGCCAATCGCAGCTGGTCACGTGGCTCCCCCTGGCGAGCGCCCCAAGCTCCGCGCCGCCGGACGCTCTGAGGGAGCGAAAAAGGAGCGGAGGTGAGCTGGGGCCATTATCATGAGGTTCTGGGGCATTCCATGTGCTGGGGCAAATCCATGAGGAGCTGGGGCATATCCATGAGGAGCTGGGGCATTCCATGTGATGGGGCATATCCAGGAGGAGCTGGGGCATATCCACGAGGACCTGGGTCATGTCCACGAGGACCTGGGGCATGTCCACGAGGAGCTGGGGCATATCCACGAGGAGCTGGGGCAAATCCATGTGTGAGCTGGGGAATATCCACGAGGAGCTGGGGCATGTCCACGAGGAGCTGGGGCATGTCCACGAGGAGCTGGGGCATATCCACGAGGAGCTGGGGCAAATCCATGTGTGAGCTGGGGAATATCCACGAGGAGCTGGGGCAAATCCATGTGTGAGCTGGGGCATATCCACGAGGAGCTGGGGCATGTCCACGAGGAGCTGGGCATGTCCACGAGGAGCTGGGGCATATCCACGAGGAGCTGGGGCAAATCCATGTGTGAGCTGGGGCATATCACGAGGAGCTGGGCATGTCCACGAGGAGCTGGGGCATGTCCACGAGGAGCTGGGGCATGTCCACTAGGAGCTGGGGCAAATCCATGTGTGAGCTGGGGAATATCCACGAGGAGCTGGGGCAAATCCACGAGGAGCTGGGGCAAATCCACGAGGTGCTGGGGCAATATCCATGAGGAGCTGGGGCATATCCATGAGGATGTCGGATGTCGGCCAAGCTTCCGGGAACTCCCCCTGAGGACTGGCATCATCGTGCATAGCACGATGACGCCAGTCCTGGAGTTAACCCCTAGCTGCCACCAATGGTGAAGATAGGGTGTTCCAAAATGAACACCCTATCTACCGATCCGTGGCAGCTGGGGTTAAAGTTTTGTATTGTTGGATTGGCCAGAGCATGGCCGTTCCAACGATACCAAACACGAATGTGAAAAACGTTTGTAAAAAAATTTAAAATAAAAAAATATTTAAAAAAATTTATAAAAAAATAAATAAACAATTTTTTTTCTTTTTTTTGGTTTGTTAATGCAGCAATATTGCTCCCATTTCAATTATAATGTGAACAATGATGCTGCACTAACGATTTTTGTATGCGGTGCGTTTTGTTAAAAATTTTGTAATTTTCCCCAAAAAAAATTGTAACGAGACCCCATCTCTAATTTGTTTAACAAGTGCACCCCATACAAAATATAACCGCAATTGCTCGCATGTTAAAATGTGAAAAAAATACACTTTACACATTGTAAATTATTGAAAAATCATATTTTATTGCATTTTTTGTTATAATATACAGACAGGTCATGACGTATACATATAATAATGACATATTATGAATCTGCCGAGTCTGACGGAAAGAACGATATATAATATGTCTGGATCATATACTAAAATAAGCCTTCAAAACGCATTTAAACATGATGAGCAAAACCGGTAAAAATGACCTCAGCACAGGGGCGTGAAAAGCCTCAGCAGCGAAAGGGTTAAAAAAACACGATAGAATCGCCAGAATTATCGTATCGACATAATGAATTATTGGATCCGAAAAACAAACCAAAAATTTATTATAAAAAATATATAAAGTATATAAAAAAGTAAACCATAGTAGTTTTCATCAAAACGAATAGAGTTAGACAGCTTTGAAACGAGAACAGACGTTCCGAAAAACCAAAAAGTTCCAAAAAACGAAAAATTGGCGATATGCCGAAAACCATGTACAATTCCGAAAAACGAAAAGTTCCGAAAAACTAAAAGTTCCGAAAAACGAAAAATGGGCGATATGCCGAAAACCATGTACAATTCCGAAAAACGAAAATTTCCGAAATAACGAAAAGTCGATACAGAAACCTAGTAAAGTTACCCGAAAATACGAAAAATGGTCGCTATTCCAAAAAATAAATGTACCCGAAAACCGAATCGAGCCGAACCGAATCGAAACAGAAAGCAGTCGAAACGAACCGAATCGAAAAGTTTAAAAATTCGAAAAATCGAATCGAATCGAAAAACAAATCGGTGCACATCCCTACTGGGAAGCGCCTCTCTGCGGTATAATTAAAGCAGCATATGAATCCACACACTGCTGGGAAGCTCCTCTGCGGTATAATTAATGCAGCATATGAATCCTCACACTGCTGGGAAGCGCCTCTCTGCAGTATAATTAATGCAGCATATGAATCCACACACTGCCGGGAAGCGCCTCTCTGCGGTATAATTAATGCAGCATATGAATCCACACACTGCTGGGAAGCGCCTCTCTGCAGTATAATTAATGCAGCATATGAATCCACACACTGCCGGGAAGCGCCTCTCTGCGGTATAATTAATGCAGCATATGAATTCACACACTGCTGGGAAGCACCTCTCTGCAGTATAATTAATGCAGCATATGAATCCACACACTGCTGGGAAGCGCCACTCTGCAGTATAATTAATGCAGCATATGAATCCACACATTGCTGGGAAGCACCTCTCGGCAGTATAATTAATGCAGCATATGAATCCACACACTGCTGGGAAGCACCTCTCTGCAGAATAATTAATGCAGCATATGAATCCACACACTGCTGGGAAGCGCCTCTCTGCGGTATAATTAATGCAGCATATGAATCCACACATTGCTGGGAAGCACCTCTCGGCAGTATAATTAATGCAGCATATGAATCCACACACTGCTGGGAAGCACCTCTCTGCAGAATAATTAATGCAGCATATGAATCCACACACTGCTGGGAAGCGCCTCTCTGCAGTATAATTAATGCAGCATATGAATCCACACACTGCTGGAAGCGCCTCTCTGCAGTATAATTAATGCAGCATATGAATCCACACACTGCCGGGAAGCGCCTCTCTGCAGTATAATTAATGCAGCATATGAATCCACACATTGCTGGGAAGCACCTCTCGCGCAGTATAATTAATGCAGCATATGAATCCACACACTGCTGGGAAGCACCTCTCTGCAGAATAATTAATGCAGCATATGAATCCACACACTGCTGCGAAGCGCCTCTCTGCAGTATAATTAATGCAGGCATATGATCCTCACACTGCTGGGAAGCGCCACTCTGCAGTATAATTAATGCAGCATATGAATCCACACACTGCTGGAAAGCGCTTCTCTGCAGTATAATTAATGCAGCATATGAATCCACACATTGCTGGGAAGCACCTCTCGGCAGTATAATTAATGCAGCATATGAATCCACACACTGCTGGGAAGCACCTCTCTGCAGAATAATTAATGCAGCATATGAATCCACACACTGCGGGGAAGCACCTCTCGGCAGTATAATTAATGCAGCATAGGAATCCACACACTGCTGGGAAGCGCCTCTCTGCGGTATAATTAATGCAGCATATGAATCCACACACTGCTGGGAAGCGCCTCTCTGCGGTATAATTAATGCAGCATATGAATCCACACACTGTTGGGAAGCGCCTCACTGCAGATAATTTTAATGCAGCATATGAATCCACACACTGCTGGGAAGCGCCTCTCTGCGGTATAATTAATGCAGCATATGAATCCACACACTGCTGGAAGCGCCTCTCTGCGGTTATAATTAATGCAGCATATGAATCCACACACTGCTGGGAAGCGCCTCTCTGCTGTATAATTAATGCAGCATATGAATCCACACACTGCTGGGAAGCGCCTCTCTGCGGTATAATTAATGCAGCATATGAATCCACACACTGCTGGGAAGCGCCTCTCTGCAGTATAATTAATGCAGCATATGAATCCACACACTGCTGGGAAGCGCCTCTCTGCGGTATAATTAATGCAGTATATGAATCCACACACTGCTGGTAAGCGCCTCTCTGTGGTATAATTAATGCAGCATATGAATCCACACACTGCGGGTTTCATATGTCTGGGTCATATAATAAAATAAGGCTTTAAAACGCTTTAACATGATGAGCGTAACTGGTAAAAATGAGCTCAGCACACAGGCATGAAATGCCTCAGCAGCGAAAGGGTTAATTTTTTTTTTTTTACATTTTAAATCATTTTATTTGTTCTGGTTTTTTTTTTTTCGTTTCAGATAATTTTGATGAACTTTTTTAGTTTTAAAACCTTTTGTTCTGGTCAGACCATTTGGGTCAGTTTTGGGCTTTTTAAATCGTTTAGTTCATTTTTGTTCGTTTCATACCATTTTAATAGTAAAGTTGTGCAATGCATATTCATAAGAAAATACGGAATCAGCAATGGAACGGAAAAATACGATGTCCGAAATGGGACCGAAATGGAACCGAAATCACGAATGGAACGAAAATGACTTGCGATCTTACGCATTTCACGTCCATACGAAATTACGAAAACATTTACAGGGTTATTCAGAGAACGGTGAAAAGCAGGAGAATGACTGGAGAATGAAAAATTCTAGGTCAAAATAGCCGATTTGGAAAGTGAGATGAAAGAGAGAATTTTTCTGGTTTGGCTATTTTGACCTAGACTTTTTCCTCCCCCCCCCCCCGCCTGAACTCAGGCAATCCCCCAGCAGCCAATGATGTGCTCTATTTGCCAGGATGGGAGCTTGGCTGATGGAGGGCTTCAGAGGCTGCAGGGTGTGCTATGTCACCCTTCAGCGTTTAGGCACGCCTTGCCGCCGAGAGGTGCCAGAGGTAAAGGGTTAACACAACAGTAAAAGTATTGTTTTTCACTCTTTTTTTTTTCTATCACACCCAACTTTTCTAAGACCGACTGTTTAGGGATAGGCAAAACAGATGCTATGGAATGTCTTTATTTATGCATGTGCTATAACCTACCTATTGTACCTGATGGAGTAAGAGCTGGTAATACAACCTGCCAAAAAACGCCTTAAATCCGAGCATCAGAAAAGAGTTGCAATTGATTTTATATATATCTGTGTCTGTGTGTTAATTGCGGTAATCCAGACAATTTATATTATATATTATATGAGCACTTGTACAGGTAAATGACCGCACGCAGCCTAACAATTTGGCATAGTTGGCAGGATATTATACGAGTACTCATACAGATAAATGACTGCATGCAGCCTAACAATTTGGCGTAGTCGGTAGGATATTATACGAGTACTCACACATTTAAATGACTGCACACAGCCTAACAATTTGGCGTAGTCGGCAGGATATTATACGAGTACTCATACAGGAAAATGACCACACGCAGCCTAACAATTTGGCGTAGTCAGCAGGATATTATCATATTATACAAATACTCATACGGACTAATGACCTTACGCAGCCGAACAATTTGTGGTAGTCGGCAGGATATTATACGAGTACTCATACAAGAAAATGACCACACGCAGCCTAACAATTTGGCGTAGTCGGTAGGATATTATATGAGTACTCATACAGGTAAATGACCGCATGCAGCCTAACAATTTGGGATAGTTGGCAGGATATTATACGAGTACTCATACAGGTAAATGACTGCACGCAGCCTAACAATTTGGCGTATTTGGCATGATATTATACGAGTACTCACACAGGTAAATGACTGCACGCAGCCTAACAATTTGGCGTAGTCGGCAGGATATTATCATATTATACAAATACTCATACAGACTAATGACTTTACGCAGCCAAACAATTTGTCGTAGTCGGCAGGATATTATACGAGTACTCATACAAGAAAATGACCACACGCAGCCTAACATACACTTATTAATCAACAAGCTCACTTTGTCAATAAGGTTAATTATTTTATATTGTGGTGGTATTGGGGGTGTGACATGGAAGGGTGTGGTGATTGAACGGCGAGGCTGCAGAGGGAGTGCTGGCAGGTTTATTATAGACAAGGCGCCTGAAGGCTTATAGCTGGCCCTGGGTGTGAACATGTCACTGGGTGTGAGAAAAACATGATGACATGTATGTAGGAATTCACACAATAAAATCAAAAGTAAATGTCCTCCAGTACAGCTTTCTGTGTTTGAGGTGTCACACGGGGAATAAGAAGAAGCAGAGAGTCTTTATCAGGCGACGATAGAATCAGGCCATGGCCAGCAACGCTATCAAATGGCAACAAGCAGGTAATTAATTATGTAACGCACGATTGGTTTATCCCCAAAATGGGAATGACTTTAATGACATTTGCTAATGTGCTAAAATCGGCATCTTTTAATAAAATTAACTTTATGCCATGACTTTATTATTCCATGAATTATTAGTTAATTTAAATTGTCTTTTTTTTTTTGTAAAGAATTCCTCCATGAATAATCTGGCAAAGTTGGGCGAATAGGTATCACGGATCCTCGTTCTTACATGTGTGTCTGTTCACAGTCTCCCACGTGGCATTCATAGGCTTAAAGGGTTATTCAGAGAGAGCCGATCAGGCCCCGAAATGTAACCGGACACTGCAATTCAGCATACGGTGACATTTTGGGGCAATAAGGCTATTCAGAGAGCAAATGATGTTTGATGGTTTCATTCGACAGGTTTATTCAGGTGATTCCCATAGGTTTCAATGTAAAAAATATTCCCGTTTTAATCTCATATCTAATAAACTGTTCATTATTTTAATCTGCAGCAAAAAGACTCTTTATTGATTTTTTTTTAGGATCTTTCAAGTATTTTTCAAGACTTGTTTCGGCAAAAAAAATTCTTTTTTTTAAAGCGTTTTTTTCTTTTTTCTGTAAAAGACCTTTTTATTATCATTCATAGGATTCTATGTGTAAATTCCAGACATTTTCTTTCAGTATTTTTTTTGCAAACAGCGTCTTAATTTTGACACTTTCAATCGTATTGTTTATTTTTGTTGTTTTTTTTTTACCCTGTTTGTTAGCTTGTCGGCTTTTTCTGTCGGCTGCTGTGCGCTGTGATCGGCGGGTCGTCAAATTTTTCTGGTGCATTTGGCGTGGTTTTTCCGGCAGGTTTTCGGTGGGTTTTCAACGGGAATGTGGCGGGTTTTCCCTGCACTCCGGGGTACCCTGTGATGAATGCTGAATTCACCGCAGGGTGGGGAACTTTGAATCCCCGAATTGCGGGGAAGTGCGGGGAATGAGAGAGCAAGAAGTGTCGGTGACATTTCGGTGCTCTCTGAATAACCAGTTTAATGTTTATGCAATCCGTAGAAATCACATTACGATCACATGCAGTATAACAATGCAGGATTGCGTATCATACAGATTAGACCAAAGTTGCAGTTCGATTTAAAGGAAAGAAAAAACAAAGTTTCTAATTTTGGAGGATTTTTTTCTTCTTACACTAATTGGAACTTTAACTTTCCTATATTTTTGCTGGTGATCAAAAAATGTAGAATACAAAAAAACAACACAATGAAATATCTCCTTAGACCAACAAGTGTATAGCAGATACAGTATACGTACTTGAGGTACAGAGGTCTGCTAAAGTCAGCTTCCTCCACTACTCCAAACACTGAACCTCTCGCTCAGTATCACCTTTACTCTCAAACACCAGCCCGAAGATTGATGGAGGGTAATGGAGCTTCATCCAAGAACCAGACGAGACATGGCTAAGGCTGGCGATATATGACTGGCCTTTACTAGGTTGAGTGCACACATATTTATATAGAACATCCTCACAGGTCTCAGGAGAAAATCCCTTCAAACAAATAACAAACTAATGTACCACCAAAAAAAAATGCAATGTCCTTATTGTGTTTATTTATGTTGCTGATATCGTACATGTTTGTTTTTCTCTTGTACGTTTAGTTAAGAAAATATTTTCCTCTGGATGCGCCCAGTGACACATATTGTGTGATATTCTCCTCTATATGTGTCACTGGGTGCATCCATTGTGTGATATTCTCCTCTATATGTGTCACTGGGCGCATCCATTGTGTGATATTCTCCTCTATATGTGTCACTGGGCGCATCCATTGTGTGATATTCTCCTCTATATGTGTCACTGGGCGCATCCACTGTGTGATATTTTCCTCTATATGTGTAACTGGGCGCATCCACTGTGTGATATTTTCCTCTATATGTGTCACTGGGCGCATCCACTGTGTGATATTTTCCTCTATATGTGTCACTGGGCGCATCCATTGTGTGATATTTTCCTCTATAATCCTCTATATGTGTTACTGGGTGCATGCATTGTGTGATATTTTCCTACATATGTCATTGGGTGCATCCAATGTGTGATATTTTCACACAGGTTGAACACAGTTGAGAGACAACCCCCCCCCCCCCCCTTCGTGAAGACATTACAGATACCATCAAGAGACTCCAGTCACAGGTCAATGGGAAGAGACATTTTACACACTGGATTGTTTACCTATGCATTCTTATCTAACCTGCTTGCTAGATCCTAGGGGGGAGGTTTAAGGGAAGCAGGGAAACAAAGGAATCTTCTAACGGCATGTGTACAATATACAGAGGACAGCTAATACAGAAATGTACACTATACAGAGACACAACAGGAGATTCTACAATAACTACATATACAGTAATACACAGATATAGATACATAAATACTGGATATTTTCCACTATGTGTGTCACTGGGCGCATCCATTGTGTGATATTTTCCTCTATATGTGGCACTGGGCGCATCCACAGTGTGATATTTTGCTCTCTATGTGTCACTGGGTGCAGTGGCGTCACTAGGATTGGTGTCACCCGGTGCGGTAACTTATGGTGTCACCCCCCCCCCGAGTTTTACAGATTTTTTTTACTACTCTTACTCCTAAATCGTACTCCCATATAACACTGAATGCTCATACACACAGCGCACATTACTGTGAGGTTTATTGCTGTGGAGCTCTCTCATATGCTCACACAAATTTTTGCCAACTGCCAGCAAGTATGGTGCCTGTTCGAAGGCAGTGAAAGCACACATGGATATATATTGCCCCCAGCAGCTCTGTTATATTGCCCCCAGCAGGTCTGAATATATTGCCCCAGCAGCTCACCCATGGATATATATTGCCCCCAGCTCACATTTGGATATATTGCCCCAGTTCACAATTATATATTGCCCCCAGCAGCTCACCCATGGATATATATTGCCCCAGCTCACATATGGATATATTGCGCCTCAGCTCACACATGGATATATTGCCCCAGACCAGCTCACACATGTATATATTGCCCCAGACCAGCTCACACATGGATATATTGCCCCAGACCAGCTCACACATGGATATTGCCCCAGCTCTCATGGATATGCCCCCAGCACACATGGATACTGCCCCAAGCACACATGGATACTGCCCCCAGCACACATGGATACTGCCCCAGCTCCCATGGATATGCCCCAGCAGCTCTCATGGATATGCCCCAGCAGCTCTCATGGATATTGCCCCCAGCTCATGGATATGCCCCAGCAGCTCTTGTGTATATTGTCCCCAGCTCATGGATATGCCCCAGCAGCTCTCATGGATATGCCCCAGCAGCTCTCATGGATATTGCCCCGGCTCCTCTCATGGATATTGCCCCAGCTCCTCTCATGGATTTTGCCCCAGCTCCTCTCATGGATATTGCCCCAGCTCCTTTCATGGATTTTGCCCCAGCTCCTCTCATGGATATTGCCCCAGCTCCTCTCATGGATATGCCCCAGCTCCTCTCATGGATATTGCCCCAGCTCCTCTCATGGATATGCCCCAGCTCCTCTCATGGATATTGCCCCAGCTCCTCTCATGGATATACTGCCCCAGCTCCTCTCATGGATATACTGCCCCAGCTTCCTCTCATGGATATAGTGCCCCAGCTCCTCTCATGGATATGCCCCCAGCTCCTCTCATGGATATGCCCCAGCTCCTCTCATGGATATACTGCCCCAGCTCCGCTCATGGATATACTACCCCAGC
>RXON01001894.1:0-23010 GCA_009667805.1 Leptobrachium leishanense | reverse complement strand
TAATCCTTATATTTAATACAACCATGCAATATAAGCACTTTAGACACTATAATATTAGTCACTTTTAATAATATAAGTAATTTATTTTAGCACTTTTAATGATTTACATAACTACTCACAGCGGCACTTTAAATCAATATGAGGTTATGAATATTGATAAGAAATATATTAACTTTATTTGTTTTATGACACACATGTACATGTGTGAAATTACAGGTAATTGTTACGATTTAATAATTTTGCACTAATAATAATTTTGCACTTATATTTTTAGGCATAAGCCATAGGCTATTGGAGCACTTTAAATATAAATATAATTTATTTTTAGCACGAACACTTTAGTGTTTTATAAGAGATACTAGATAGTCACTTTAAAGATATGTATTAGGAACAATCAATATTGCCACTTTACTATAATTGCTCTGCACTAATAAATGGTAATCTAGAAGTTTTGAGAATATAAATCTTTATACTCTAATTCCTATAGGTAGTTAATTTGAGCGAATTTATCCATAATATTTTCATTAATATGGAATATATATCTGCACATAATATTTTCTCTATATATTGGAGTTGGGGAAGATCCCGTTATATTTATATTTATAATGAGCGCTCTATTGAACTGTTCTTTCGGTCTCAATTTTGCCCGAGGGCGATCAAGGGTGGCTATGTGTCGGCGCAATCGATATTGGAAGCCAGCAGATGAATGCGTTCGGAGATCCGGAAATACATAAGAAATGTAACGCACGCTACTTCCACGATCCGATATGACACGCATGATGGAACGCATAGGACACTAGAGCGCATGCGCAAGATGGCGGCGCCTGTTTAACGCCGTCTATTATGCGGTTTATTATGCGGTTTGGGACAGGTGATTTACGTCAATCACCTAATTCGGAACATGTGGGGATTTTTAATTGATTTTTAATTGATTCTATGTATTCGACTACTTAAGAAATAGATGTTGGCCATTGTCTGTAAACCAGCTGAAGAAGCCAGTACGTCTGGCGAAACGCGTTCTGGTCCTCTGGTTTGAGCCAGTATTTTATGTTTTAATAAATTATTTTTAAAATTTAAAAACTTTTTTCCCCTGGTGTTCTGGATTTAAAGAGGTTTTTGGGCTTTACCTTAAATAAGCCCTGAGGCGCACACACCAAGAGCTTGGTCTATAGCTCCTACAAATGTGAGTTGAACAACTATATTCTACTTATACCATTTGGGTTCTAAAAGATCTGCACATAGAAGTTGTTCTGCTGTCTTTTCATGTCCATTTTCCATGAGCTTACTCCAATCAGTATACGGTGTGGGTCACCTTAAGAAACGGAGGAGTTAAGATACCCAAAAGCCTTGACCCACTTAGAGCCAGTGTTCGGGCTCTCTAATGTGTGAGTGAACACAGCACACCTCAGTATACAATTGTTGTGCTAGTACCATCTGCACTATATATTGTTTGTTTCTTTCTTTCCATATACTCCATGTGAACTAAGGGAACCACCACCTACCATTCAGCGGCCACCATCGCGCCATCAGATACGTACAATAAGTAAAGGGCAGGTGGGAGGTGAACAGGACGGCCTCGCCCCTAGACATCGGCTGGTTGTCGTTACTAAAGTAGGCCGTATGGAAGTGTTTGGAGTAAAGAGAGGGAGCAGATTCAGCACTAAATTGGTTTTCCTGTAGGAAACAATATCACTGCTCTGCCTGTGGAGACGACGTTTAAGGCCTCGAGCATTAAGGAATAAACTTTCAAGGAGGTCATGGGATAAGTGATCCCAGAAGATAAGAGGATTGTCAGGGATTCCCATGGGGGGGGGGGTTAGTATAGCTGTCACTATAAACATACATTCTGTGCACTGTATTCAATCCTTACACCTATTGAAATGTGTTTGGGAGTCGGGGGGGCATTGCAGTGGGAAGTTTATTCATGGGTTGGACCATATCTTGTAAATCCTCTCCTCCCTATGTCTGTTCAGTCTGCGGACGTGCAGATTATTCTGTCTCCCTTTGTTATTAATGTCCTCCATGAGACTGTCAGACTCGACACATTATCTCAAATTGGCCAACACCTCCACTCCATGAAGCTGCCTTGGGTGTGTAGTTGTTGGTTGGTTTAAGGAGAGTCGCCCTGTAACCTGTATTGTATTATTAGGAGATCTTTATTCATCTTCCCCAAACCCTCTCACACATAAAGTAATCTTTGAGTAAAACTTACAACTTTCTTTTATTTAAACAAATAATGTATATTAACTGGTGTCTATGACAATCAAAATAAAGCCCAGGTGAGAACCGGAAACACACCAATAGCATCCACAAAAATAGTGTGTAAATAAGTCCCTTTAACCCAGCTTTATTAGCCGGTGCCCAGTGTTAAATAAAATAGTAATCAATTCAAAATTCCTATTCATAGTTACCAAACAAGCAAGTTAAATCTCTGTTTCTTCTTTCGGTCCGTTTCTTATGTAAAGACTTATCGCAGCACTTTCGTTGATCAATGGGAGAGCAAAGGAAGAAAGGGCAACCACTCAAGATATAGCGTAGATTTGCTCTCAACATATCTTTTATCAATCTCTTATATAACAAAAAGGGTGTGGTATAACAGCCACTCAGGAAACAGATCACATCAGAGTTAAAATATATAACCTTTTAAACTCCCAATAGGCCTTTTTCCAGCCAGTGCCAACATATAAAGTATATATGAAAAGATCCTGGGAATGCAACCTAATAAAACACAATAAAACATTTCATAGTGCAGCAGATTAAAAACTACACATAATTGGCCCCAGAGAATCACACTCCCAGGATAAGAATTATAAACAGGCGCATCACGATGTGTTACCACTCAATGGTTCCACTCGATCAGTTTCACCATTGACCTAGGCAACACAATGTCACATCCTGGCCCTGGATGTATACATTGGCTGCACGCTGGCGTGCGCCCTCCATTTATTAATTCTGCCAAAGAAAATAATGTAACTGGCATCGCTAGCCGTATCACACGGGTAGCGCAGGGGCTTATGGGACGTAGAATGGTCTCATTCTACACCCCCTGCATCTCATCACACACAGGCAGGAGCCCTTGCGCTGCCATAAGTCCAGGGCTGAGTGATGCAGAGAGCCCTGTACCGTGTGAAAAGCCCTGCAGGCTGCACAAATATGAAGCCTGAGGGGCTATCTGTGATGATTAAACCCTCATCTGTTCTGGACAGTGAGGGGTTAATCTGATTCAGAGGTGGTCTCTAATACAGATGCCATCCATGTAACTCAACATTCACTGAATGGATTCAACAGCTGACGGGCTTTACTGACACAAACACCTCTTCAGTGCCATATATACTTTAGAGTCACCGCTCTATCGCTGCAAGGAAAATGGGCCGTATGGGACTGGGTTAGGAAGGTTAACTGATGGCGAGTAACTTAGAAGGCCTGGCTAGTAGCTCAGAACCTCAAATTTTGAGCCCTGCGTTACTCCATATGTGCCCACTTATGCCCATTGTATTTGAGAGTTGGCTTTGCTACGATGGTCCACGGTCACTTGGCAGGAGGCCAGCATCCGCACCTCTCCAAAAGCCACAAAGGCCTTGCATAGTGTGGGCAAGGGTGCCAAGGCAAGTGAGGGCACAAAGATGGAGGGAGATTTGGTTACACCTACACACTGGAGAATTAAGGGTGAGTAAATTCAACATGAGAGAAAGGCAGCCAGACATCCAAGACCAATAAACTCATGGAAAGTTCAATGAAGATAAAGGGAGGAAAACATACCTCGGGGTGTTTCCTGACCTGACCTCCTTCACATCGATCAGGAGGAGAAGAACCAGATCGCCAGGCAATCAGTGGCGTAGCGTGGGGGGGGGCAGGGGGGGCCGTGGCCCCGGGCGCAGTTTTGTTAGGGGTGCATAATTTCTTTTGAAATTATGCGCCCCTAAAACTTGTGGCCCGACTGACCCGCCGGGCCCTCGGGCGCTGCCCAAGGGCCCGCAGGTTGAGGGGACCCAGCTCCCGGGCAGCGGGAGTGCCTGCCGGCTGCCCGGTCCTGAACAGTGAGTCGAGTCCGTCCTGTTGATTGAAAGGGAGGCAGCTGCGTGCAGGCGCAGGTCACGTGGTCCGTCTAATCAGGTGGTACTGAGTCTCTGTACCACCTGACTGTCCGGACCGCGTGACCTGCGCACGCACGCAGCCGCATCCCCTTCAATCAACAGGACGGACTCGACTCACTGTTCAGGACCGGGCAGCCGGCAGGCACTCCCGCTGCCTGGGAGCTGGGCCAATATCCAGGTGAGAGCTGGGGCATATCCATGAGCTGGGGCATATCCATGAGCTGGGGCATATCCATGTGTGAGCTGGGGCATATCCATGTGTGAGCTGGGGCATATCCATGTGTGAGCTGGGGCAAATCCATGTGTGAGCTGGGGCAAATCCATGAGCTGGGGGGAAAATCCATGTGCTGGGGGGCAAATCCGTGAGCTGGGGCAAATCCGTGAGCTGGGGGCAAATCCATGAGCTGGGGCATATCCATGTGCTGGGGCATATCCATGTGCTGGGGCAAATCCGTGAGCTGGGGCAAATCCGTGAGCTGGGGCAAATCCGTGAGCTGGGGCAAATCCGTGTGCTGGGGCAAATCCGTGAGCTGGGGCAAATCCGTGAGCTGGGGCATATCCGTGAGCTGGGGCATATCCGTGAGCTGGGGCATATCCGTGAGCTGGGGCAAATCCGTGAGCTGGGGCAAATCCATGAGCTGGGGCAATTCCGTGAGCTGGGGCAAATCCGTGAGCTGGGGCATATCCATGAGCTGGGGCATATCCATGAGCTGGGGCAAATGTGTGAGCTGGGGCAAATCCGTGAGCTGGGGCAAATCCATGAGCTGGGGCATATCCATGTGCTGGGGCAAATGTGTGAGCTGGGGCAAATCCGTGAGCTGGGGCATATCCATGAGCTGGGGCATATCCATGAGCTGGGGCAAATCCGTGAGCTGGGGCAAATCCGTGAGCTGGGGCAAATCCATGAGCTGGGGCATATCCATGTGCTGGGGCAAATCCATGAGGTGCTGGGGCAAATCATGAGGTGCTGGGGCATATCCATGTGCTGGGGCAAATCCATGAGGTTCTGGGGCAAATCCGTGTGCTGGGGCAAATGTGTGACCTGGGGCAAATCCATGTGTGAGCTGGGGCATGATAACGTGTCCACAGGTTGGGGGGGGGGGCGCACAATTCTTGGCTGGCCCCGGGCACTGACAACCCACGCTACGCCACTGCAGGCAATAGATGCACAGGTTCATGGGACACATCTAATGCACTATGGAGGGAATTCCCTGGATATGTCCCACACGCCCTATGCAGTGAATAGTGTTAGGGGGGAAATTTATACTCCTCCTTGGCAAGTGGAAATTTTATAATGTTCATTCACTAATAAATATTTCAGCAAATTAGAAACTCCTTGATTTTAACAAGTTATCAAGCTCTATGCTCTTGCAAATTAAAAATATTCTGGAAAAACCTGTTTTGTTTTCTTTTCATTCAGCATATGTATCCAATAAAAATGCACAGAATTCCTCGTTTCATTGTATCTTTGTATTCTTTCCTCTTCGGTTAGAATCTCTTTTCTGTAGGAAATTCTATAGAAGATTTTTGGTCCAGTGGACGGTCTTATTTATAAAAAAAATCAACAAAAAACATTCCTTTGGTTAAGATATTCCTCTTGACTCCTCCCACTTTATTTCTTGTGCTTTTTTCTTTATTGTTGTATTCTGGTTTCATCGTACAGACACCTCAGACACACATACCAGTAAGGGTGTGATAACTCCGCCCACTGGTTGTTAGAGGCTGCTCAATCCTTCATATATCTCCTGTATATAAGGTGTATCTGCTCTCTATATTTAATGCATATGATGGACCTGGTTCAGGTTGTATTATACTTTGTTTAAAGGTGTATTTTTCTGCATTGGTTTTGTGATGGTGTAAAATATTGTTTTTTGTTTTTTTTTAACAGGAGAACAGCAAGAGTCTGAAAATGTCTGCAGGAATTAATTTTGAGGAAACCGCATCATTTCTTGAAGGAAACCTTGTGAAGCCTCTGTCAGTAAAGCAAGAGGAAATAATCAAAGCTAAAACTGTGGAAACCAAAGAAAATGTAAAAGAGCCAGAGAATTCTGGACTGTCACATGGGAATGTCCAAAAAATTGATCCGCACACAGATATGTTGGGTAATGCTGATATTACAAATTCTGTTAGTTGTGGATCAGATCTTCCCCAAACCCACACAGGTCCTACTGGAGGCAAAATATTTCCTCACCCTGAAAGTGACAGATTTTTAAGCATGAGCGCAAGTCTTGGTACACGTAAGCGAGTTTGCACAAGAGAAAAGCAGTTTGTATGTTCTGAATGTGAAAAATGTTTTAAATCAAAGGGTGATCTTACTAAACATGAGAGAACTCCTACAGGAGTGAAGCCATTTGTATGTTCTGAATGTGGGAAAGGTTTTAGAACAAAGAGTGAGCTTACTATACATGGGAGAATTCATACAGGAGAGAAGCCGTTTGCATGTTCTGAATGTTAGAAATGTTTTAGAACAAACGGTGATCTAACTGTACATGAGAGATTTCATACAGGAGAGAAGCCATTTGCATGTTCTGAATGTGAGAAATGTTTTAGAACAAAGGATGAGCTTACTATACAGGAGAGAAATCGTACAGGAGAGAAGCAGTTTGCATGTTCTGAATGTGGGAAATGTTTTAGAACCAACGGTGATCTAACTGTACATGAGAGAATTCATACAGGAGAGAAGCCGTTTGCATTTTCTGAGTGAGAAATGTTTTCGATTAAAGGATAGTCTTACTAAACATGGGAGAATTCATACATCTATTCATTCACATTGATGTAAATTCATTTTCATGGCATGAATGTGGGAAGGGTTTTGGAACAAAGTAGCAGACTTACACAGCTGAATGTGCAAACAGAAGAGAATTTACTCCTATATCCACTAAATGGACAAACGTATCTGGACACACGTCTTATTTACTAGTGACCGTTGTCACTCTAGAATTGGGGCACATGAACCTAAAGATGCATTTGGTAGTTGTGTGCCTGATATGTTATACTAGCTTGATAGCTTTGCGATGAAACGTCGGGCTATGCAGGAGATATTAGTTTCACAATCCGTTGGCTTAGTGGTGGTTGGTGATTGAAACACATAAGGGATGATAATAATAATTAATAATAAAATAGATGGGTTTAAGACCTTTAATCCCACCAGCAATCCCTTTTTTATTGTCTATGTAGCCGGGAGAATTACTTGTATAGCGTAGACTTTCAATTTGTCCCTCCCAGATGTTTTGCTCAGGACCTCCCTGTAAACAACATTCCTGGTTTTACTCTCTGGCTGGAGGATGACCAGGCTGTCAGGTGAACTGACTCTGGAGCATCCACATACAACTGTCCATGGGAGAAACAGTCACTCGTCAGATGCACACCAGCCACTTTCAATGTCTGTCCCTGTGCCTTAACAGGAAATTGTAGACGTTTGAACTCGTAGTGGTAGTATGATGACAATCAACAGCAGCCTCAAGTCCCAGAATATACTTGTTGTGTTCACGCAGCAACTTCTGCACTCGGCTAACCAGTTCAGGATTAACACCCGGGTAGATTCCGCAACGGATGTCTCCGTAATAGTCATCATCACCAACAAAGTATATCTGCAGAAATGAAGTCTGCTGCTTTGGCCCCGCCATGATACTCCCTATCCTGTGCTAGACCTGCCCCCGCACTTTGAATGTTGGCATAAAATTTCCCTCCTTCACCTCTCTGGCTCCAAAAGACGTCATTTGGAAGCATCTGTTGTACTTCCAGGCAGCAGAAAGAAGGTGCTCTGCCATTGGATGCTGGTGGGTGAGAAGGCTGTGTAAGGGTTCAGGGTAGGTATGAAGGGGGGGTGGACTTTCTGCAGCACATCCCGGGACTCTCATCCTGCCACTTCAGAGCACGGCACAAGGTAACCGAGATCAACAACCTTTTCCCTGGAGTGATCAATCTGAGGTTCATATTTAACACCAGACAAATACTTATTAGTCCAAAGCATTGATCTCATCTGCGACTCATTAACGTAGGAGTCATTAGATGCAGACTTTATTACAGCCGCTCTATTGACTCGGGGAGGAGTCTGACTGCACTTTTTTCCAGCTTCCCTTACTTGTGTTTTCCTAATCGCATCTGTAAATCTTTTTCTGTGTTTTTTCGCACTTTTCCCTTTAATCGTTGTTCCAGTAGAAGGGACAGGTCCGTCTGAGCTGAGGAGATCAGTGTAAGAAGTGATTTGGGGCTGGGACACTATGCAGGAGGAATTTGGGTAACAATTCTTTGGTGCAGTGCTGGTGGGTTATTGAAACTCATAAGGGAACACATTCCTCCGCCACCTTGATTTCGGAAGCAGTTCCATACAGTGGTGTATTTAGGATTTGTGCTGCCCTAGGCCTGACTAAACCTAAATACACCACTGTATGGAACTGACTAAACTTTTGCACCCCCTAGTTTAAATTCAACACTCCCCTTCCTGTCAAGGTCACACCTCTTCATGTTTAAACCACACCCGTTCCTAGTTAAGCTCCACCTTTCCCTCTTAGAGCTCCGCCTCTTCCTCTATATTATTAAAAGTGGATACCAAGTGCCTAGTTGTATATTTTTTATACCATTTCAAATGTTGTATCTATTATTTTAAGAGATAATCAAATAAAATAATGAAATGTATAAATTCAACCATTTTTTCAAAGATCAGTCATGTATGTCAAGTATACTGGATCACAGGCGCTCTAATTGGTTGAATTAGCACGTGGTCAGTCCACGTGAGCACTAACGCTGCGCCAAGGCTTAAACCGCTGTTTTTCATTCATACAAGACAGCGCCACTGAACATATCAACACATCCAGTCTTTTATACTACTTTTGCCTTCGCACACATAATCACACACCATTCACTCCATACTTACAATCATAAAACTGAGATGATGAGGTTTTTTAATAACTTTAATTAAAACGAATATATCAATATTCTAAAAATAAATAAGTGCACATTGTTGAATAAGAGGATGCCATCCAGTGTGGGTTCATAAACAAAGTCACTTGTATAAGTAACAATAAAAATGGGTGGAGCGCCAATCAGAAAACGTGTTTAAACCACTCGCCAAGTGCTGTAAATGGAGGTTTCTCTATATACCTATAAAATGGATTAAACACAATTGTACAGCACGGCGCTTATAGACCTTCGTCCACAAGAAAGCGGAGAAACATATTACATGTCCATAGGTTCAATAATCTTCATCTTGAAGACTTCTTCTTTATGATGTTGGCAATGGAACCAGTACTATAAGAAGAGAAGAAAAAATGGAATTGCGCAGTATGTCAATTCTAATACAAAATTGCAGATCCGTTGGTCTCAAACTCACGTTTTAAAGAGCCCTCTACCGGCTCTAAGGGAAACCGCTCTTAGGGTCTTTTTACCCTTTTTCTTGTGCCCTTGTACCCCTTGGTAAATCCCTCAGATCTCTCTGGAGTATTACTGAAATAGAGTGGATAAAAACCCCATCTGGTGCGTTAAATCTCAACAAGATTTGCAATTCTATAAAGAAAGACAATTGCCAACTCACAAATCGTTGAGCCTCTATTGGCTCCGTCAAATTTCATGTAAGGAGTTTATAGAGGAAACCCCCAAAACCTTCTTTCACAGGATACTCGGCAAACAGCAGTATAATTCAAAATAAAAACATTTATTAATATAAAATACGGAGGTGTGGCCTGACCGAGTATGTGATCCCCGGTGGATGCTGCTCCTGCTACTCCCACTAATTCATTAGGTTCCCGGGACTTCCCTGCCTTCCTTCCCTCCATCGCCCATCTACATTTGCCCATACCGCGGTCCTATTGTCGGGCTAGATCAGCATTCAACGCTCCAGCACTTCGTTTTTAATCCTATCCCCGGCTCCCGGCTGCCCCTGGCTTTTCTCCATGAAGACCCCCAAGAAAAGGATGAAGGGGGCCAAGGTCCGAGCGGCCCCACTTTTTTGCTGCGAGACGCAGGCTTACAAGCCAAGATGGCGGCCGGGACGATTAGGACGGACAGGACCCGCCGGAGCGTGAGGCAGCTACTATTGGGGAACCAGCCTCCAGAACGGACATAGCCTCCCTTGGGACCATGCTGGCAGAGGTAAAAACCTTCCTCGCGGCTGAGGTAAAAGAGGTAAAAGACTTTCTTGCAGCTGAAATTGCTAGCAATTCCTGGGACGTTATGACTGCGGTGCAGCCTCTGGGTGGTCGCATTGCTACGCTAGAGGACCGAGGGGAGGAGGTCGCAGCTTGTCATAATGCAGCTACCACTCGGATATCAGAGCTGACAGAGTGAGTTATGCGCCTGGAGATAAACCAGGAGGACATGTCTAACAGGTCCAGGAGGAATAACATACAGATCCGTGGTCTCAAGGAGGATGTCATTCATACCGAGTAGGAAGGTACAGTGAAGGGCATCTTCCAATCTCACACCCGAGCAACTTATTTTAGACAGTGTTCATCGCATACCGCGTCCACGAAATTCTCAAATAGCGACTTCCCGTGATGTAATTGCTAGACTGCACTACTTCAAATCTAAGGAGGCCATTATGAAGGCAGCAAGGGATCAGCAAGTAGCCTTTGAGGGCAATACGTTACAGATCTTTCAAGATTTAGCGCCTGCGACTTTGGCAAAACGCAAGGACTGGAAGCTGGTAACAACTTTACTGCGCTCCAAGAATATTAAATACTCTTGGGGTTTTCCTTTCAAAATAATCGTGACTCGTGATGAGATTACCCGCACTTGCTCTGATCTAGCGGAAGCATCAACATTCTTGGCCTATTTCGACTTGGTTCTACCTGAAGATGCCTCACTACCTAAGGCTGCTCCCGCTCTGCCTTTGCTTTCTCGGGTCTGGCAAACCCTTCCAGGCTGACGATGGATTGTCCGGTAACAATTGTGTAACAACTTTCTATTCGACTTGGTTACTATTTTTCTGGGTTGTTTTTTTCGTTTCAATTTATGTTTAAGCTGTATTCAGGACGGGTTTCACATGTGCGCTAGGTGTTGCAATTGTTGCAGCAGCTGTTATAGGTTTTATAGGTGTTATAAGAGTTATAGTGTTACAGGTGTTATAAGGGTTATAGGTGTTATAGGTGTTATAGGTGTTATAGGTGTTATAAGGGTTATAGGTGTTACAGGTGTTATAAGGGTTATAGGTGTTACAGGTGTTATAAGGGTTATAGGGTTATAGGTGTTATAAGGGTTATAAGGGTTATAGGTGTTATAAGGGTTATAGGTGTTATAAGGGTTATAGGTGTTATAAGGGTTATAGGTGTTATAAGAGTTATAGGTGTTATAAGGGTTATAGGTGTTACAGGTGTTATAAGGGTTAAGGGTTATAGGTGTTATAAGGGTTATAGGTGTTATAAGGTGTTATAAGGGTTATAGGTGTTACAGGTGTTATAAGGGTTATAGGTGTTACAGGTGTTATAAGGGTTACAGGTGTTACAGGTGTTATAAGGGTTATAGGTGTTATAAGGGTTATAAGGGTTATAGGTGTTATGTTATAAGGGTTATAGGTGTTACAGGTGTTATAAGGGTTATAGGTGTTACAGGTGTTATAAGGGTTATAAGGGTTACAGGTGTTACAGGTGTTATAAGGGTTA
Organism: Leptobrachium leishanense; assembly: GCA_009667805.1. Lineage (NCBI taxonomy): Eukaryota > Metazoa > Chordata > Amphibia > Anura > Megophryidae > Leptobrachium > Leptobrachium leishanense. The sequence goes on along the minus strand of RXON01001894.1, from coordinate 11,318 downwards.
TAGGTGTTACAGGTGTTATAAGGGTTATAGGTGTTATAAGGGTTATAGGTGTTACAGGTGTTATAAGGGTTATAAGGGTTATAGGTGTTACAGGTGTTATAAGGGTTATAAGGGTTATAGGTGTTATAAGGGTTATAAGGGTTATAGGTGTTATAAGGGTTATAAGGGTTATAGGTGTTACAGGTGTTATAAGGGTTACAGGTGTTACAGGTGTTATAAGGGTTATAGGTGTTACAGGTTTATAAGGGTTATAAGGGATATAACTGTTCCAAGCATCTCGAGTCCCATAAACCTACTTTTATCTCTAAAATTACTATCCCTATTATGTGGATCAAGTGATTTAATTGTGGATTATTTGCATTTTGCATTAAAATTCTATGAAAGCGTAACCAGGGACGGACTGACAAGTAATGGGGCCCCCGGGCAATAGGAGAAAATGGGCCCCCCTTGTGCCACGCCTACAAAAGGCCACACCCATACAATGCAACACTCACATGTACATTTTTGCATTAAAGAATTTCGTTTCTTGACATAACGCATTAAAAATTAAGAAAATCCGCTTGGGCCCAGCAGTGAATTGGGGAATCCATTGTGCACCTCCCAATTTACAGATGGACAACGCTCTCCTGCGGCAGCCATCACTCACTCATTGCAGCTAAGGCTGCACCGCGTCACACGTGGGAAGAGTTCACTCTTTAGGTTTATAAGACCCTGTACATTACTGATACATTGTACACATTGCACAATACATTACTGAGATCCACAGCAATAACCTCACAGTAATGTGCGCTGTGTATGAGCGTATCAGAGCTCCACAGCTATAAACTCAAACTTATTATATTATTTAATACAGTAAATTAATTTTTTTTTTATATTTTAAGATTATTATATCAAAATATATGTGAAAAAAGTGGCATTTTGTTAACTTTATAAAGGAGAAAAAAATGCTGCTGCTGTTAGGAAAAAATGTTTTTTGTTTAACTGTTGTTTTTGATTTTGCACGTAACATGACTTTGTTATGACTATGTTAGGTATTGTTGGAAAGGCCAGACTCAGGCCATTCCAACGCCTTGAGTGTCCTTGTAGGACACATGGTTCTGGAGATGCAGGGGTCCAAAGTCCCCTGCAGCTCCTATAACAGGATTTTTCCCTGCCGGGCAGAGCCACGGGGGAACCCAATATGTAACGTCATCTTGCGCATGCACGATGACACCCGCGGCCCACTGTGGCTGCTCCCCTGCTTGGAGCCAGAGCCAGGCATCGAGCATGGACAGTACAGAACAGAACGCATGTGGAGCGTCCTCCGCAATGGGGAGGGAATCCCCAAGTCACTCCACGCATGTCCTGGCACTGCAGGGGTACCAAGGCTGACTTTCTTTCTTTCCTTTCTTTCCTCTGTGCCTCTTTCTTTCCTCTGCCTCTTCTTCTGTGCCTCTTTCTTTCCTCTGTGCCATCACTTGATGCCCGTGCGTCATAAGATGCCCACCTTCCACGCCACTAACATGGTCTGCAAGCCACCACTGGCGTCTATACAAGCCGCATGCAGCTGGTGAGCCACACAATGAGTATCAGTGCTGTAGGGCTGGCAGAGTCGCTCGGAATATCTGGCACAGCCTGCTGTGTGTATACATTATATAATATAGATTTTAAACTTATTTCAATGTTTAAATATATTATTAAAATATTTATAAATAAAAAGACCTGTCCATGTGACCCCCCGAGCAGACAGTGACAGATTAGTTATGAACCTGCGTTTACGTCTTGTAAAATAATAATAAAACCAGGAAAAATATCCTCACTGCAGCAAGTGACACTAAAGGTTATTCAAAGAGAGCCGGACTTGCCACCGAATTGCACCAAACGGTGAATTTCCCCGTGGCAGTTCGGCCATTCAAAAAGCTGGCAATTTGCCAAATACTGGCGAATTACCAGCGAAGTACGGTGCAGTTCCCCACTGTTCGGCAGCAGTGAAATTGCGCCATTGAGAGGTAATGGTTAATCTATTCAGAGAATGACGAACTGCACCGACAGTGGCAAAATGCCCAGATTTTTTGTGATTCTGTTCGACAAGTTTAAACCGATAAATCCAATAGTCTTCAATGCTAAGATTTTTATTATTATTTATTAAACCGTATATTCTTTTTCTTTGCAAATATTTTTTTTATTATTAACTCCTTTTTAGGGATTTTTTGTGTAATTTTTATCCTGAAATTTTTAATTCAGATTTTTGTTTGCAAGCGGTTTTCTTTTTTTGATCTTTAACAGACCATTTTATCATGTTTTATACCACCTTTATTATTCCCGTGCATTTTTATAGTTTGAACCATCTTTTTTTATGAATAACATTTTTTTTTACCAGTTTGGTCAGCTCGGTGTTGTTGGTGGTTTGCGACGAGCTATTCTGTGACTTTCAGCAGATCCCGGCGCGCTTTGGGGACTCTGCGGTGAATGCTTAATTCACTACAGGGTCGTGAATTCAGCTCGCCGAAGTGCGCCGAATGAATCCTGGACAACTCTTTAAATAACTTAAAATCTAAAAGGGCAGAACCTGGGGAAGTGAGTCAGGGTGGAAAGGGTTAACTTACCCTGCTAAAGCAGCTTGATCTCACTCCCCCACATGGTTCTCCTGGAATGCAGTGATCCCTGAACGGGACACTGCTAGCTTCGGCAGTTCGGTGCTCTTTTGCAAACTTCAAACGTGCTGCAATATTCTTTTTGGACAGCAATGGCTTCCTCCGTGGTGTCCTCCCATGTACTCCATTCTTGTTTAATTTTTTCCGTATTGTAGATGTGTCAACAAAAATGTTATCATGTGCCAGAGATTTCTGTAAGTCTTTAGCTGACACTCTAGGATTCTTCTTTACCTCATTAAGCATTCTGCGCTGTGCTCTTGCAGTCATCTTTACAGGACGACCACACCTAGGGAGAGTAGCAACAGTTCTGAACTTTCTCCATTTGTAGACAGTCTGTCTTACCGTGGACACATGAACATCAAGGCTTTTGGAGAAACTTTTGTAACCCTTTCCAGATTCATGCAAGTCAACAATTCTTGATCGTAGGTCTTCTGAGAGCTCTTTTCTGTGAGGCATGGTTCACATCAGGCAGTGCTTCTTGAAACCAGTAAACCCAAAACTGGTGTGTGTTTTTAAAGGGCAGGACAGCTTTCAGCAACACATCCAATAATATCACACTGATTGGACTCAAGGTTGGCTCACTCCTGGCTCCAATTAGCTCTTGGAGAAGTCATTAGGCTAGGGGTTCACATACTTTTTCCACCCTGCACTGTGAATGTTTACATGTTTTGTTCAATAAACACATTAAAACATATACAGGGTTATCCAAAGAGATCCGAATTGCTTGAGAAAGGTAACCGAACGCTGAAATTCAGCGTTCGGTTAACTTTCCTGGCCATTCGGCTATCCAGAGAGCAGGCAATACGCCAAATCCCGGCGAATTGCCTGCACATACGGTGCCTGTTCGGTGCCTGTTCGAGGGCAGTGAAATCCCCATGAAAAAGCACTGCTTCGGCTATTCAGAGAACACAAACCAGCAGTGAAAGGTTCCCCTAATGCCCTGCCATTCGGTGGTTTCATTCGACAAATTTATTCATAGGCTTCAATGTTAAAAATATTCCTGTTTTAATTCAATATCTAATAAACCGTTCATTATAAAATTCTGCAGCAAAAAGTCTCTTTATTTATAGATTTTTTAGGATACTTTAAGCATTTTTCTGATTCTTTTTTTTTTAAAAAGTCCGATTTTTTTTTTTTAGAGTTTACTTTTTTTTTCTGTAACAGCCCTTTTTATTATCATTCCCTGGACCTCCTGTGTAAATTTCAGACATTTTCGCTCAGTAGTTTCTTTGCAAACAGCGTTTCATTTTCACAGATTCATACAAACGGTTTTGCTAATTTATTCACCTCCCTCGTCTGCGTCTCAGCTGCTTCGGCTGTGTTTGGCTCCAGTTTTCGGCAGGTTAATCCAGATGTTTTTGTGGCTTTTCTGCGTGCATTCGTGGGTTTTGCGGTTAGTTTTCGTCAGGTTTGCGGCAGCTTTTCCCTGCAATTCGGGGACCCTGTGGTGCTTGCTGAATACACCGCAGGGTCACCGAAATGGGATCGGCAAAAGGCACCGAATTGAAGAGAACGAAAAGTCACCGAACTTGCGGTGACTTTTCGAATCTCTTTGAATAACCCTGATAATGTTTGTGTTGTATTATTTTAAGCAGACTGTGTTTTTCAAATTGTTGTGACTTAGATGAAGATCAGAGCACATTTTATGACCAATTCATGCAAAACTCCACGTAATCCCAAAGGGTTCACATACTTTTTCTTGCAACTGTATTCACAGCATGGGTACTTGAGCTGTGCCCAAGATATCCTTAAATCACCCTGCTGCTGCAGACATGGATTTTAATCTCCTCTTCTTGTATACTTATATATATTACATGTATATGCATTTTATATTCTTTTAACTTTGTTATTGTTTTATCGATTACAAAGAATATAAAGTCACAATAATGTATTTGTGGGAGACATCAGTGCATGGGCATCCTCTGTGCCAGTTGTGAGTGAAGAGCTGAGCATGGTGTGACATTAGTGAATATTTGTCTACAATGCACACACTAGTTCAGGTGAACCTTAACCCTCCAGATGTGTCAAAACGACATGTCCCATGATGCTTAGACACACACAGCTGGCAGAGCATCATGGAACATGCAGTTCAGGAATGGCTGGGATGTCCAGGTTTGCCACCACTGCACTAGTGGTTTGGTATTGCAGATCTCCAGAAATAATAATGGTGTCTTTTGTTCTTTCTTTTTTATTTTTGAATCTTCTGATGCAGCGAAGCATTAAATGACTGCGAGAAACTGGCGTTTTATTGCTCTATTTCTTGTTTAACGGTTTGATTTCATCGCTGTATACAGAATAAAAACATGTTGGAGGATCAAGAAAAGGGATTTCAACATGGCTTTATATAGAGTCGGATGCCCTCTATTAAACACACTTGTCTTTAGCCTGGCCCAATGGTCAGTTTGGCACAGAAACAATGCCAACCTCACCTGGACGTGGGTGTATTTTGGGTGACGTGGGGGGGGGGCAGCATTTCATGCTTGGCTCCAGGCAGCACAATGTCTTGGTTCGGCCCTGTAGGAGAGGGCTGGAAAACAATATAACACATCAGGTACACAACTCCAAAATGTATCTTAAGTCCATGTGCCCCAAGTCTAAAGTGACAACCGTCACAAGTAAAGAAGACGTGTGTCCAGATACGTTTGTCCATATAGTGGATATAGGAGTAAATTCTCTTCTGTTTGAACATTCAGATGTGTAACTCTGCTACTTTGTTCCAAAACCCTTCCCACATTCATGCCATGAAAATGACTTTGCTTCAATGTGAATTAATAGATGTATGAATTCTCTCATGTTTAGTAAGATTACGCTTTGCTCTAAAACATTTCTCACATTCAGAACATGGATACGGCGTCTCTCCTGTATGAGTTCTCTCATGTGCAGTAAGTATACCCTTTGTTCTAAAACATTTAACACATTCAGAACATGCAAACGGCTTCTCTCCTGTATGGACTCTCTCATGTGCAGTAAGCTTACACTTTGTTCTAAAACATTTCTCACATTCAGAACATGCAAATGGCTTCTCTCCTGCATGAATTCTCTCATGTACAGTAAGTTCACGCTTTGTTCTAAAACATTTCTCACATTCAGAACATGCAAATGGCTTCTCTCCTGTATGAGTTCTCTCATGTTTAGTAAGATTACCCTTCGATATAAAATATTTCTCACATTCAGAACATGCAAACGGCTTCTGTCCAATATGAATTCTGTCATGTGCAGTATGCTCACCCTTTGTTCTAAAACATTTCTCACATTCAGAACATGCAAACGGCTTCTCTCCTGTATGAAATCTCTCATGGTCAGTAAGATTACCCTTCGATATAAAACATTTCCCACATTCATAACATTCAAAGGGCTTCTCTCCTGTATGAATTCTCTCATGTGCAGTAAGCTCACCTTTTGTTCCAAAACATTTCTCACATTCAGAACATGAAAATGGCTTTTCTCCTGTATGAATTCTCTCATGTGCAGTAAGCTTACACTTTGTTCTAAAACATTTCTCACATTCAGAACATGCAAATGGCTTCTCTCCTGTATGAATTCTCACATGTACAGTAAGCTCACCCTTTGTTCTAAAACATTTCTCACATTCAGAACATACAAATGGCTTCTCTCCTGTATGAATTCTCTCATGTTTAGTAAGATAACCCTTCAATATAAAATATTTCCCACATTCAGAACATGCAAATGGCTTCTCTCCTGTATGAGTTCTCTCATGTTTAGTAAGACTACCCTTCGATATAAAACATTTCTCACATTCAGAACATGCAAACGGCTTCTGTCCTGTATGAATTCTCTCATGTGCAGTTAGTTTATCCTTTGTTATAAAACATTTCTCACATTCAGAACATGCAAATGGCTTCTCTCCTGTATGAAATCTCTCATGTTTAGTAAGATTACGCTTTGATATAAAACATTTCCCACATTCATAGCATTCAAACGGCTTCTGTCCTGTATGATTTCTCTCATGTGCAGTTAGTTTATCCTTTGTTATAAAACATTTCTCACATTCAGAACATGCAAACGGCTTCTCTCCTGTATGAATTCTCTCATGTTTAATAAGATCATCCTTTCTTCTAAAACATTTCTCACATTCAGAACATGCATAAGGCTTCTTTCCTGTATGAATTCTCTCATGTTCAGTAAGCTTACTCATTGTTATAAAACATTTCCCACATTCAGAACATGCAAATGGCTTCTCTCCTGTATGAATTCTCTCATGTACAGTAAGATTAACCTTTGTTCTAAAACATTTCTCACATTCAGAACATGCAAACGGCTTCTCTCCTGTATGAATTCTCTCATGTGAAGTAAGCGCACTCTTTGATTTAAAACATTTATCACATTCAGAACATACAAAAGGTTTCTCCACTGTATGATTTCTCTCATGTACAGTAAGCTTACCTTTTGCTCTAAAACATTTACCACATTTAGAACATGCAAACATCTTGTCTCCTATGTGTACTCTCCTGTAGTTACCATTACTTGAATTTGTGTGTAAACTTTCTGCACTTTCAGGGCATTGAAATGTTTTTCTTCCAATATGAGCTGTGTGAGTTCGGGGAAGTTCTGACCCACAAGAGACAGAATTTGTAAGTTCAGAATGAACCATCATGTCTGAATAATATTCATTTTTTTGGACAGTCCCATGTGAGAGCTTGGAACTCTCTGGCTCTTTTTGGGTTTCTTGGAAATATAGAGTTTCTTCTTTGATTATTTCCTCTTGCTTTACTGATAGAGGCTCCAGGAGGTTTTCTTCAACATATGATACCGATTCTTCAGAAATTATTCCTGCAGACATTTTCAGACTCTTGCTGTACTCCTGCAAAAGAATACAGTTTCTAGTAGCGGTATAGACTTTGTGTAATAACTTGAGAGTAAAGCGGGTTTGGTCATTATGCTGATGGTATCTCACCCCTCAATTCCAGTAGTGTCAGGCAGCCACAGAAAGAAGGAAAAAAGGAGGAGGGGCATAAGTAATGACAGAGAAGGGCAGTAATGGAGGTGACAAAGACATCACCTCCCCTTTAGGTGCCGATGCAAAATTCAACGGCTCCAACAGGTACCGGAGAAAAACCCTCTAATTTTAAGTCTATTTTGGCTCCGGGTTTCAAAAGGGATGAGAGGCTCAGGATTTTCAACACTAGCGTGCGCAGCCCATTGCGCCGGGGTGTGACACATGGAACGTTTATTAATCTAAAATCATGTTTAGAAGATTTTGCATTAGAAATAACAAGCCTGTAATACAGAGATACCGTCAGATTTTATGCTATTCATCATGAACCAGATAAAGGGAAATAGAAAATGTCAATATGGGAGATGAAAGAGGACCTCTTCACCCACCATTAGGGTGTGTCTGGGCACACTAAGCACACCCCCTGTGCACGGCTATGGTTTCCAATTTGTCACGATTGATTGAGGCTCACTATTGCTTTATATCCACTCCAGACATTTAACCTCTTGTCTGGCAAAGATTCAGCTCTTTCCTGAAACAGTTAACCCTTTACTTACCAATAGGGCACAAATAACCCATTCCCTGCCAGAAAGCTCCATATCAGTGATTGTGGCCCTGCAGGGGGTGAGTGTCACACAGGGGCTTCTTATAGACTAAGCGCCGCCTTATTCCCATGGCTGGGAGACATTTCATTGCTGAATTCACACACATCATTATACAGCGGATACAGCTTATAATCAGCAATATATGCATTTACTTACAAGAAGCCGCTCACTCCCAGCACCCTCAGCCTGGATCTCCTCTCTGGATTCACCAGGCGGATCTGCCGCCTCACAGGGCTCAGGACACAAAGGACAAAGGGGATGGAGCTACAGGAGATAAAGGAGAGGCAGGAGTTACATATAATCCCACATCAATACATACAAAACTGAAACACATTTTAACCACTTAAATGGCACTCCCTTGGCAGGTGGGTCTGAACGCAGTGGGGACAGGATAGCAGGCCCTTCTGACATTTATGGGCTGCAGCAGCTGTAGAGCCATGGCATACTAGTACGCCCCGCCAGCGTTTATACCCACCTCCCAGGCACAACCTGTCTAGAGGTAAGGGGTTAATGATACAAAGGGGAAGATAAAAAAGTTATTAACAGGAGACAAGAACGAGCAAGAAGAAAATAGTTGCAGCACTTCCTGATTCAGCATCTGCAAAACTTATTTTTTTGCTGTCATCATCACTCTAAGCTTAACCTCCCTGGAGGTCCGATTTTGACATATAATTCACGGCTCGGCTGGAAACCATACTCTTGGCCCTCTCAATCACGATGACATCCCGGATGGACACTGTCGCTGCAGACATCCGGTACGACATCCAAGACAATGGGAAGCACACTGACAGGCTGGAGAAGATGGCAGACCTTGCTGGAGCACACAACAACATGGCAGGGAAGGTGGAGGACCTAGAGACACAACTCCAGGAGGCACAAAATAAAATTGCAGACTTAGAGGACAAGTCACGCCGCAACAACTTGAAGATAAGAGGTATCCCCGATTCAGTGACTGTACCCCAACTCACATCCTATGTCATAGAGCTCTTTCAGTGTCTTCTTCCGAATGCCATGCCTGATTTACTCTTATTTGACCACATACATTCACTACCAAGGCCACCGTCAGCCCCGAGGGACGTCCTGCTTCGTTTTCATTATTCTAAGCCGAGTGAGGACGTATTGTGAGTAGGGATGAGCTGTTCGGGTTCGGACGGTTCGGAGTTCGGCCCGAACTTTGGCAGTTCGAAAGTTCGCGAACTTCGAACTTTTTGGGTGTGTTCGGTTCGAGTTCGAAAAAAAAAAAAAATTTTGAAAAAGTATAAAAAATGCTTAAAAAATACTAAAAAATCTAGAAATAAAGAGACTCTTTACTGCAGAATATTATAAGCAACGGTTTATTAGATATTGAATTAAAAACTAATGTCTAGGTGCAAAGATTCTCACCTCTAAATGACCTTTTTTTTTCTTTCAAACGGCATAACAACAACAGATGTTTTAGTCTGGTCTAATCAATTTGATACATTTTATGTAGAATGAAGGTGTGGGGTGTCTGCTTCTGTTCTGAGGGAGTAATTTCCCTCCTAAAACTTCCTAATATGCTGCATTTAACTGCTGTGTGAAAAAATACAAAATTTCCTCATTGCTTTAGATGTGAAAAGCGGGCAATGTTATTTTTCACCTCGGGATTAAACATTCCCAGGGTTATTCAGAGAGCGGTGAAAAGCAGGAGAATAACTGGAGAATGGAAAATTTTAGGTCAAAATATTTATCTCACTTTCCAAATCTTCTCCTGCCAGTTCTCCTGGCTTTCACCTCTCTCTCAGGGTTGTTCAGAGAAAGGTGAAAACCAGGAGAATGGCAGGAAAAGAGAACAATCTGGACCAAATAGCCGATTTGGAAAGTGAGATAAGGCTAGGGTCAGACTAACGCATTTTTCGCAGCGACCGTCAAAAAGTGCGTCTGAACGCATTGCCGTATTTTTTCACGGAATGCGCGAAAACGGTCATACGATGCGCATTTTTGGGCGTGATTTTCTTACGGATCCAAACCAGGAAACTTTGGGTGTCTGGACGTTATGTTGGCCGGACATGAGCAGGGTCTGACGTCTCCAAATCACGCACACACGCCGCTAGTGGATGCAGCGCACTCTGTACGTCCGTACTAGCGGTTCTGCTTTCTCAAAAAAATTCGTTCATTTTCCACTTGCGTTGCGCAGCCGGACTTTCGTGCGACCATACTTCGTATATTGGCTGTCATTGCCCGTCATTTGCTGCTAGTGCGGCCGTGAGTAAGTGCGCCTGAACGCACATTAAAAATTCGCTAGTCTGACCCTAGCCTAAATGGGAGAATTTTTCTGGTATGGCTATTTTGACCTAGAATTTTGCATTCTCCAGTCATTCTCCTGCTCTTCACCGCTCTCTGAATAACCCTGACAGGGTTATTCAGAGAAAGGTGAAACTCAGGAGAATGACTGGAGAATGGAAAATTCTAGGTCAAAATAGCCAAACCAGAAAAATTCTCCTATTTATCTCACTTTCCAAATCGGCTATTTGGTCTAGAATTTTCCATTCTCCTGCTTTTCACCGCCAAAAAAATCAGTAAACTTTTTCTGCGTGTCCGAAAATGTCTCCTCTTTTCATACAGACTGCCGCCCCAAGCAGTTGTTTATGGATAGATTAAAGGAAAACCATAATTTGAAACGTCATTTTTTTGTTTTTAAGTGTTTCTATACATCCTAGAAATCCGCCACTTCACGGGCAGGTTATGGGGACCTCCTAGGCACGATATTTGAATCAATTTTTCGTTTTTATTTTTAACCCTTATTTCATGGAAAACTCACTGTCCCTTTAAAAACGTTTTTTTTTACTTTTTGTCCTTGTTTCCTGTCCCCCAGGGCACTACCCGAACCCCCATACACCTTTTATGGCAAATATCTAGCATATATGCCCTCTTGGAGGGCACTCTAAAAACCGAATTTTCAGCCCCATTGACTTGCATGGAGTTTGAGTTCGGGTTCGGACCCGAACATATGGAAAGTTCGGGTTCGGGGCCAAACCGAACTTAGGCGGTGTTCGGCTCATCCCTAATTGTGAGCTCTACTAAAGCCTGGCACACTTCCACCTGAATTTGAACACATAGTGATTTCCCCTGATCTCTCTAAAGCCACCCTTTAGCAGCGCCGTAACT
>RXON01001893.1:0-13918 GCA_009667805.1 Leptobrachium leishanense | reverse complement strand
ATGTTTTATCCCGATGAAAGTCCCTGCAAGGACTGAAACGTCGAATTAATAAAAGAAAAGTTTGTTTCATTACTAAATCTCCTTGTGGTGGGTTATCATTTGAATGTATATATATTTATTTATTTTATTTATAAAAGGATTTTACCAGAAAGGATACATTGAGATTTCTCTCGTTTTCAAGTATGTCCTGGGTTATATATAATGTATAGATTGAATTTATTTAATAAATACAAACAATATGAATTAATGTATGACTGGAACATGGAGAAGGAGTCTGCTATTGGGATTAATATCCCCTAATTCCAGCGATGCCTCGGATACAGGAGACAGCATAAATGGGGATCAGATTCTGGTGGTCGCTGGGGTCTGACGCCAGGGGTTTCTCCAGCTCTGTGTTTAGACACAATGTAACTACTCAGGATACAGTTACCCTGAAGTAGGGATGCACCGATACCGATACTAGTATCGGTATCGGGGCCGATATTGCCGTTTGCACGAGTACTTGTTACTCGTGCAAACGGCCCGATACATCCCGCCGATACCGGAAGCCGGCGCTGGGCCGGCTTGCCGGTATCCGCGGGGCTGGGGAAGCTGGCCGCGTGCATGTAAAGCAAGCGGCCAGCGTTCCCCTCCGGCGCGCCAAATACTCACCCTTCCTGAAGTTCCGGTCGCTGGGCAGTGATGCGTTCCCGCGGCCACTGGGCGCTCCTGTGACGCTGCCTCTCGGCTGGAGGCAGCGTCACAGATGCGCCCGGCGGCCACGTGACTGCATCACTGCCCAGCGACCGGAACTTCAGGAAGGGTGAGTATTTGGCGCGCCGGAGGGGAACGCTGGCCGCGTGCTTTACATGCACACGGCCAGTGTTCGAGCTGGGGGTAAATCCATGAGACCTGGGGGCCAATCCATGAGACCTGGGGGCCAATCCATGAGACCTGGGGGCCAATCCATGAGACCTGGGGGCCAATCCATGAGACCTGGGGGCCAATCCATGAGACCTGGGGGCCAATCCATGGGACCTGGGGGCCAATCCATGAGACCTGGGGGCCAATCCATGAGACCTGGGGGCCAATCCATGAGACCTGGGGGCAAATCCATGAGACCTGGGGGCAAATCCATGAGACCTGGGGGCAAATCCATGAGACCTGGGGCCAATCCATGAGACCTGGGGGCCAATCCATGAGACCTGGGGGCCAATCCATGAGACCTGGGGGCCAATCCATGAGACCTGGGGGCCAATCCATGAGACCTGGGGGCAATCCATGAGACCTGGGGGCCAATCCATGAGACCTGGGGGCAAATCCATGAGACCTGGGGGCAAATCCATGAGACCTGGGGCAAACCCATGTGAGCTGGGGCAAACCCATGTGAGCTGGGGCAAATCCATGTGAGCTGGGGCAAGTCCATGAGACCTGGGGGCCAATCCATGAGACCTGGGGGCCAATCCATGAGACCTGGGGGCCAATCCATGAGACCTGGGGCCAATCCATGAGACCTGGGGGCCAATCCATGAGACCTGGGGGCCAATCCATGAGACCTGGGGGCCAATCCATGAGACCTGGGGACAAATCTATGAGACCTGGGGGCAAATCCATGAGACCTGGGGGACATATCCATCAGAGCTGGGGCAAATCCATGTGAGCTGGGGGAAAATCCATGAGACCTGGGGGCAAATCCATGTGAGCTGGGGCAAACCCATGTGAGCTGGGGGCAAATCCATGTGAGCTGGGGGCAAATCCATGTGAGCTGGGGGCAAGTCCATGAGACCTGGGGGCAAATCCATGAGACCTAGGGGCAAATCCATGTGAGCTGCGGTCAATCTCATATTAATTTTTATGAGGTCTGTTCCTATTGGAAAGCGTCACATGACATTAAATAAAAGTATCGGTACTCGGTATCGGTGAGTACTTTTAAAAAGTATCGGTACTCGTACTCGGTCTTAAAAAAGTGGTATCGGTGCATCCCTACCCTGAAGTATCCTTACTGTAACAATAGCCCCGCGCTCTGTACTCATTTATCACACAGGATGCTTGGGAAATGTTTCTCTGTCCGTCCAATAAGCAATTCTTACTTTGTTCTTTGTATGAGCAAGTAAATACAGTGAGTAAGAATTACATTAAAGGGACAAAATATGGGAAATATAATTATTTTTACTGTCTATTTTCAAACATTGTTAACATAAAGACATAAAAGTCCCACTTTTTTGGGGTTTTCAAAAAAGTCATAAGAGGTTTTACAACGTTGAAAACACAAGTTCTGGGAAAATACTCAAAAACACAGTTTTTAAATGACCAAATTTTGCCATTTATACTGCAAAATCTGCCACCATTGCAGACTGTAAACTTGCTGCTGTGCTGAGTCTGTCCATTTACAAATCCTTGTTGATACTTGTGTCGTGAATGTTTTTAACGGAGTATTTTTTCAGCTAAAATGTCGATGTTTTTCTTCCCTACCTTTTTCATTTACCCTTTTCTGCCTCTTTAGGACAATAACATCCGATCGTCTCATGATGGTGATAAACGTTGTTCGCGTAAGTTAAATTACTTTATTTCTCTTCCCCGAGATGAATGTTCTGGTTTTATAATGACTTTCTTTCAGTAGATTTGTAAAACATGTTATGAAGCGAATGTGTTAAACAACCTCACGTCATAATGTGTTTAACTTGCTGAGTTACTGATTTAATATCTGGAATATTACTGATTTCATGAAATTAATGTTTCTTTATCATCCACAGAACAACAACCAAAACCACCGCAGGACACTTTTGCAGTTGTCCATGTACCATCTCCGGTGGTGGATATAGAAATCCTGCCAGTATCAGAATCACCAAGGTAATAACGTCTGTATAAATAAAGAAGAGACTGTGACTCGTCTGTTTGTTCCTTAAGGTCCAATTTGAATCGAGTTTCATACAAGTCTGTCATGATGATGTTTTAAAATTAATTTTATGTAACTAAATTATTTGATCCCAGTTCCTCACTGGGCTTTGATTCTTCTCCCACCTTAGTGACATTTCTAATGGAATGTCTCTTATTATTATCTTTTTATATCAGATTCAGCAGCGCATTTTGCTGTGAAAGTTAATTCCATTAAGTCACAATGACATTAACCCTTTCGCTGCTGAGGCTTTTCCCGCCCCTGTGCTGAGGTCATTTTTTACCTGTTTTGCGCATCATGTTTAAACGTGTTTTGAAGGCTTATTTTAGTATATGACATCGACATATTATATATCGTTCTTTCCGTCAGACTCGGTAGATTCATAATATGTCATTATTATATGTATACGTTATGTCATGTTTGTATATTATAACAAAAAATGCAATAAAATATGTATTTTCAATAATTTACAGCGTGTAAAGTGTTTTTTTCCACATTTTAACATGCGAGCAATTGCGGTTATATTTTGTATGGGGTGCGCTTGTTAAAAAAATTAGAGATGGGGTCTCGTTACATTTTTTTTGGGGAAAATGACACCATTTTTAACAAACGCACCGCATACAAAAATCGTTAATGCAGCATCATTGTTCACATTATAATTGAAATGGGAACAATATTGCTGCATTAACAAAACAAAAAAAAAACAAAAAAAAGTGTTATTTTTTTTTTATTATTTTTTTTTTATTTTTTTTTTATTTATTTTCTTTTTTTTTTTTTTTTACAATTTTTTTTACTTTCATGTTTGGTATCGTTGGAACGGCCATGCTCTGGCTGATCCAACGATATCAAAATTTAACCCCTAACTGCCACGGATCGGAGATAGGGAGTTCATTGGAACTCCCTATCTCCACACTTCGTGGCAGTTAGGGGTTAATGCTAGGACTGGCGTCATCGTGCTGCGCACGATGACGCCAGTCCTCTGGGGGAGTTCCCGAAGCTTGGCCGACATCCAAGATGTCGGCCAGCTCCCGGGAAGGATCGCAAATCGGCGCTTTTCAGCGCCGATTTGCGATCCAGCTCCCCAGGGGTTAATGCCAGGCATCATTTGGAAGGGCAGGCTGTGCCCTTCCAAATGATGCCTGGGTTAAGCCCCTGTGAGCCGCCGATCGGGAGGGAGAGAGGTCCGAAGGACCTCCCCCCCCTCCCTTTCAGGCGCCTCCTCCGCACATGCGGGGGGCGCCTGAATTATGTGTCATCGCGGGGGCGCGATGACACATAATAATGGCGGCCACTGCTCCGGATGCCGGGCTGACATCCAGGATGTCAGCCCGCACCGGAGGGGCCAGCGATCGGCCGGTACCGGCCGAACGCTGACCCCAATGCGAGGACGCGCTCAGCGCGTCCTCCGCATACCAGCGGGAATGCTGAGGACGCGCTGAGCGCGTCCTTAGCATTCAAGTGGTTAAAAGATATGAAAAAAATAAAAACACTAAATAAAATGTATTTTCTTTTTCTCTTCCTTCTTATAGAGAATCTTCAGAGGAACAATGTGTCATAACACCTGACACGGAGGCGCCTGCTGAAACACCTGCAGCTCCCTCCCAGAGTCACCATGTTCCTGAAGAACAGGAAGCTGAACGTCAAAACGCAGCTTCTCCTGACCATCCTGAAGACACTTCTCTGGTGATTCAGCGGAAATTCCCGGTCCTGGAGGATTTCCGCCCATGTGCTTTACTGGGAAAAGGAGGATACAGCAAAGTAAGTTTTGTGTAAAATGTTTCTACATTAATACATGTAAATGTTTTGTAGAAATTGCACTTAAACACATTTTATATTTTTGATTTTAGGTTTTTTTGGCAGAGCATATGCAGACAAAGAGCATGGTCGCTATCAAAGCCATGAAGAAGGTTGACATAATGGAAAGGAGATATGGTGCTACACGGTCAGTATGCAAAGATTCTGCATAGGAACCTTTATATATACACTATAATTAGGCAAAACAGGCAGCCATCTAAGGCCTCACTCCCTCTTGGACATCACACAATGAAAGAGAAAGTAGGTGACCTGCTGCTCATTGTCCCAGGGGAGATCTCACACACTCTGTCACTGTTACAGACACACAAACACAATCTGCTTAACACCCTGTTGCTCAAACACACACAATCCATACGATACATATTTCTTTCGGTTCATACCTACAAACACACTCCTATATTCCCATTCTCCCATCTACAAATAGAGCCTTCTGAGACTTTATAATTATTTGGGTCATTTTTTGCATTTCTTGCATATCCAGAGGGGACACATATTGTATCTTTGTCTAAGGCCTCACTGATGCTAAATTTCCTCTTGAGTCAGAAGAATCGGCCATCGATGGGAACGTTATGGTTATCACAATGCTCTTTTGTTTTGCCTTTAGAGAGAAGGATTCCTGCACTCACAGAGAAGTCTGACATGTGTTTCCTTTCTGTTTTCCAGACTCCAGAATGAAAAAGAGGTGTTTCAGGTAGTGAGCAGAGAGCGCCATCCTTTCCTTATGAACCTCTTTGCTGCCACCCATGATGAAGGTTCCATCTATTTCTTCATGGAGTATGCCGCCGGCGGGGACCTCCTGTACAACCTGACTCTGAACCAACAACCGTTCGCAGAAGGTCGAGCTGTGTAAGTAAAAGTGAAAACTGAGACACAATGTAACAAATGTCTGATTAACGAGTGACAGAGAACAGCGAGACATTCACTGCCACTAAATGCATTGTGCTGCCCGGTGACCCACACATTGTGTTTTCACAGGTTTTATGCTGCATGTGTCGTGCTTGGCCTGCAATTCTTACACGAAAACAAGATCATCCACAGGTAAGATGACCAGAAAAACTTCACTTAAATATACTTATCCGTTTCTTAACCTTTCCCTAAACCTCAAAGATCAAACCCCCCGAGCCCCACACCCTACGTACCCCTTAATAATGACCAATAATAAATATACACTCTTTTTTTGTATTTTAATCAGAGACCTGAGACTGGACAACGTCGTGATAGATCGAGATGGATACGCCAAGATCACCGACTACGGCCGCAGCAAACCAGGTAAATACAGATTTATACCTAAAATATCTTAATAAATGAATTAGTGAATGAAGGTGTCACTTGCTGAGAGGACAAATGTAAGTATATAAGGATAGAATGAGCCGTGTGACCCCATATGCAGATAACAAACCCCATACATTAACACGTGCAATGCACTCACAAATAAATCAAAACACACAAACACACTACTTGTCAAAATGTAATATAATTAATAAGTAAAAAAAACGAATTTACAGAAAGGGACATAAAACATATGAGTAGGGGAGGAAGCAGATGTTTTCCCTGTGGCTTTTGTAATGAGCGATTCGGCTTCTTCACAGAGTATTGTTATTAGTGAACAAGTCCACGACCTTCATTTCCGAGTGTCTCTCATATCTTTCAGGAATTGGATACGGAGACACGGCCAAGTCGTTTATAGGATCTCTATCCTACATGGCGCCTGAGATGCTGAATCGCGAAAAATATACACGCAACGTAGACTGGTGGAGCCTCGGCGTCATGATATACACCATGCTGACTTCAGAGGTAAGGCCAGTCTGAAATAAATTATGGATTTGTTCCTGTGTGGCTGCAACTGGTGTAGCGCTGTAACTGAAGGCCGTGCAGGCCACATTCTAATGAGGAATTAAGACCTGCCAGTTGGCCGTTTTGGAGTTTGAGATTTTGACATAACAGGTTATCAACACGGGGCAGATATATGATGTAACACTATTTCATATTTCTTTCTTTCTCTTAGTTTCCTTTCAAAGGCAAAAACAAACAGGACCTGAAAGTCTCCATTATATTGAGGGAAGTGGCCTTTCCATCTGCCATGTCTATGGACTCCATCTCGCTTGTAACATGGGTAAGTTGCCAATCTCATGCTTCCTCCATCTAATTAATAGATCTTATGGGAGTGGAGCCGGTGAGTCTATAAAGAGCCGCTCCTCATCCTCACAGCTAGTGATCCTCAAACCTTCCTGGATGTATATAATGTAATGATAGGGCAGCTCCGGCCCCCGCGGTGCTGCACAGCTTTAGAAGAAGCAGAGCTCCATGAGATGCTTCATCTGAAACTGGACACCAGGACATACTGCCTTGATGTCATAGAAATATAACCCAGCCTTTAATGTGGAGTCTCCCCTCGTGTATAAGGGAGATAGTAATGGCCGCCATCATAGTGTCCACAATAAATGACTTTCTGATGTTCATGAATCAAAATAATTTGTTACAATTCAATTTATTTCTCTTTCAGTTCTTAATGAAAGACCCAGAGGAACGTCTGGGGTCCGGCGAGAGAGGCATAAAAAACATCCAGAAGCATCCCTTCTTTGAAGTAAGCCCACTTTGTTTCTATTTCTGCCGCGCGTTGATATTGTGCATGTTTTTATTTATTCTGATTCAGACGATTCTTTTAGTGACGAGGGAAATGTAATGAATGGGTTAAATGCCGGCGTAAAATCCTCCTTTAATATAATTCTTAAATGTTTAATTTATGCAGAACATCGATTGGCAGAAATTAAGATCCAGAGAGCTGACGCCCCCATTCCAGCCGACCACCAGCGGACTGGAGGATGTGAGCAACATCAGAGAGGAGTTTACCAGCATGCCTCCTGATCTTGCACCTCCAGGGGAGCCGGGCCTACCCCAGGAACAGCAAGCCATCTTTAGCACCTTTAACTGGATGGCTGAGTGGACGCCGTAACACCTGAGCGTCCTGCCTGGGAGAGACAGCAAGACACAACAGCAGCCCTGGACGCCAACACCCTCAAATGGAACAAGACAATAAGATTTAATATATGGGTAAAAGCTACTCGATCCAAGGAGAAATCTGACCGCCATTCTGGGGTCAAGAAGGAATTTTTTCCCCACAGAGTGGGTTTTTCGCCTTCTTTTGGATCCACAGCAGTAGCCGACACATTATTCCATGTGTCATGTGAAATCCCTCAATAAATTGTTCTTGTCCATCAGACGCTCGTTCCCTTTATATTTCATTCAGGTTTAGTGTTACGATAATTACTATGAAATGTTTAGGAGTTTTACTTTTTTTCTCATGAATTCATACGGTGTGATCCAGAATACTTTCCATTTAATGGTCTATTTACAGAAAAATACATTAGAAAAACCATGATTTAATAAGTATAGTGTGTGAAATATTATACTATAGCTCGTCTCTAAAACTGACCTCGATACGTCACGATTTATGAGATGATTGAGACGTTTAAATGTGTTCATTGAAGCTTATGCTGTAAATTATTGTATAAAATGTCACCTGAGTCTGGTGATGACTTCAGGGAAGGTTTGTCTCCTGAAAGCAATGGTACATCATCCCAAATTGCTATAACTCTTATAGATCCCTCCCCTTATCTTATTAAAATGATACGTGAACAGAGCTCAATCCTCATTAAATAAATACCTATGGCAAGAAAAATGGACAAGGACCTTCCCGACTCAACTCCAGCAACTCCAACTCAACTTGGGCCGTAATATTCCGAACATGTTTAATCGCTGCTTCGCAGTGACGTATCATCATGGACTCGACTGAATATCTAGGGATGAAAGATTCCCCAACCTCTGTCTCCTCCACATTGCAAACCTTCATCTACCTGTCTGGATAGAAAAATAATCCCATATCGGTTTCCATTATAAAAGCATGGAAAATCATATGGATAAAACATAGTCTGCGATGACGACACTCTAGATTTCTCACACTGACAGCATGGGCGCGATGACATCAGAATCGGTAATTCCTCCTGCCTGGCAGGGTGTTCCATTTGGACCCCTGTAACTTCAGAACCATAGAAGATAGTGGGTCACGTGAGGTACAGCACTATTGTTCACATTTCAATTATAAAGAGGGAAATGTTGCTGCAGTAATTCACCTTCTCATTTCCCATGATGCCAACAAGTCAAGGCGATGGTACAAACCATTATTACGGATTGTTTCAACAAAAACCTTAAGCGTTGCACTGCAGAGGAGGACGCAAAGTCCTTTGGAACCCTGCATCACATATTGTTACAATGCACCTGGCCCAGGGAGGTGTCACTGTACAGGTCAGAGTCTGGCCTTTCCAACAATACCAAATATGACCATGTAATGTGTAAAAAAGTGCAAAAATGTTTTGTTCTCTATGTTGTAAGGCAGTGGCATTATGTGCTTTTACGTATAAAACAAACATTGCCGCTGCAATAACTCACCTTCTCATTTCCCTTGCCGGGACCGAATGTGGAGGTGATGGCACAATGCGATAATACAAATTGATTCAAATAAAGAACAAGATCCACCTCCTCTGCGTGCAGAGTGGGGCTACTTTGGAACCTTGTATCTCCAATCTTTAAAATTCATAAGGTCAGTTTAGGTGTCACTGGACAGGTCAGAGTCTGGCCTCTCTGGTCATACCAAATATGACCACGTCTCATGTTAAAAAAAGAAAATGTTCCAAAACCACGACATTGTCCATTTTGTCACGTATAGTATGAGAAATAGCACTGCTACGGCGGCCATCAGAGATCTTGAGGCCCCTTACTGAATCACTGACCGGGGTCCCCCTCAGAACTTCCCCTTCACAACACCCATTCACAGTGCTTTTTTCTGGAAAAATAGGTGGGGGTACTCTCACGTCAAGGGAGTTTTATTGCTGTGGAGCTCTGTGATACGCTCATACACACCACACATTACTGTATCAGAGTGCTACACAGGAATAAAACTCACAGCAAAGTGCGGTGTGTATGAGCGTTTCACAGAGCTCCACAGCCTTTTTACACCCCAGCCAGGGCCTCATTTTTTTAACACCCCCCAGTATGCCCCTCAATTTCTTCTCCCCTATCCAATTCACTCTTGCACTGCCCCCCCCCAGCAGGGCAATCCATTTTTTTAACATCCCCCAGCACACCCCTCAAATTTTTCCCTGATGGTGATCCATCCTGATTCCTGAAACACAAACAATATTTGTAATACGTACAGACAGTCACTCACAATCAACGAGAGTGGAGATACGGTCAAGCTGATGTCTTGAGATGGGCGACAGATGCTGGTCCCGACCCTGTAATGTACTGATACCACTTTATCCAACGGCCTCCAGCATATCAATTTATTCAACCCCCCCATCAATTTATTCAAACCAAAAGCCCCCATATCAATTTATTCAACCCCATCAATTTATTCAAACCAAAAGCCCCCCATATCAATTTATTCAACCCCCCCATCAATTTATTCAAACCAAAAGCCCCCCATATCAATTTATTCAAACCCCCATCAATTTATTCAAACCAAAAGCCCCCATATCAATTTATTCAAACCCCCATCAATTTATTCAAACCAAAAGCCCCCATATTAATTTAATCAAACCCCCCTCCCCCCACGGGCTCACCATACACTGGTAAAAAAACAAAAGCGGACTATCAGTCCTCCTTCACAGTGGACGCAGGCTGTGTCGATGTTCCTCTTCAGCCGCTGCGTGCTCTACGCAGCGCATCACGTGAGGGGGCAGCACTAAATCAACGTGCCGTGCTTGTATTGTGGGTTTGAGAGTGTGCTACTGCCCCAACCTAATTACACCCTGCCGCCAAGAGATGCCGACGCGGCAACGATAAAAAAATAGGCCCTGCCGAGAGGTGCCTCTAGTACCAGCACGTAATGGCTGAAAAAAAGCCCTGCCCCTTCATCTGACCATGCAAACACTTAGGGTGTTTCACACAGGGCTTTATTCAGCAAAAGTAGGTATTTGAAGAAGTTGCAAACAGCTGTGGAGCCCTGTGATACGCTCATACACACCGCACATTACTGTGAGTATTATTGTTGTGGCGCTCTGTGATACTCTCCTACACGCCGCACATTACTGAGTTTTATTGCTGTGGCGCTCTGTGATACTCTCCTACACGCCGCACATTACTGTGAGTTTTATTGCTGTGGAGCTCTGTGATACTCTCCTACACACCGCACATTACTGTGAGTTTTATTTCTTAATAGGAGATGGGGAATGTCTTTACATTTGCTCTCCTTATAGAAGTTTCCATGGTGTATAGGATGTGTAAATCAGTGACGTGCGGTGAGGTCAGTGGCTGGTGAGGCAGATTAGAGTTAGAGGCTATATGGGGGAAGAGATTAGGGTTAGAGGCTATTAGGGGAACAGATTAGGGTTAGAGGCTATATGGGGGAAGAGATTAGGGTTAGAGGCTTTATGGGGGAAGAGATTAGGGTTAGAGGCTATATGGGGAAGAGATTAGGGTTAGAGGCTATATGGGGAACAGATTAGGATTAGAGGCTATATGGGGAACAGATTAGGATTAGAGGCTATATGGGGAAGAGATTACGGTTAGAGGCTATATGGGGAACAGATTAGGGTTAGAGGCTATATGGGGGAGAGATTAGGGTTAGAGGCTATTAGGGGAACAGATTAGGGTTAGAAGGTATTAGGGGCACAGATTAGGGTTAGAGGCTATATGGGGGAAGAGATTAGGGTTAGAGGCTATTAGGGGAACAGATTAGGGTTAGAGGCTATATGGGGAAGAGATTAGGGTTAGAGGCTATTAGGGGAAGAGATTAGGGTTAGAGGCTATTAGGGGAACAGATTAGGGTTAGAGGCTATATGGGGGAAGAGATTAGGGTTAGAGGCTATATGGGGGGGGAGAGATTAGGGTTAGAGGCTATATGGGGAACAGATTAGGGTTAGAGGCTATATGGGGGAAGAGATTAGGGTTAGAGGCTATTAGGGGCACAGATTAGGGTTAGAAGGTATTAGGGGCACAGATTAGGGTTAGAAGGTATTAGGGGCACAGATTAGGGTTAGAGGCTATATGGGGGAACAGATTTGGGTTAGAGGCTATTAGGAGCACAGATTAGGGTTAGAAGGTATTAGGGGCTCAGATTAGGGTTAGAGGCTATTAGGGGAACAGATTAGGGTTAGAAGGTATTAGGGGCTCAGATTAGGGTTAGAGGCTATATGGGGGAAGAGATTAGGGTTAGAGGCTATATGGGGGAAGAGATTAGGGTTAGAAGGTGTTAGGGGTAGAAAGTAGAGAGTGAAAGTGACAGAGTGCTAGAGAAGAAATGATAAGAGGAGAAGGGGAAAGAAAAAAATAAAGGGGAAGGAGAACATTAATGAGGGGAAATAGAGAAAACAAAGTGAGAGAAATAGATTAATTATAAGGACAGATACCAAAACAGACAGATGAACATACTCAGAAAGACAGACACATAAACAGGGAGAAAGACAGATACAGGGACACACACAGAAGGACAGACAGATACAGGGACACACACAGAAGGCCAGACAGATACAGGGACACACAGGACAGACAGATACAGGGACACACAGAAGGCCAGACAGATACAGGGACACACAGAAGGCCAGACAGATACAGGGACACACAGAAGGCCAGACAGATACAGGGACACACAGAAGGACAGACAGATACAGGGACACACAGAAGGACAGACAGATACAGGGACACACAGAAGGACAGACAGATACAGGGACACACAGAAGGACAGACAGATACAGGGAAACACAGAAGGACAGACAGATACAGGGACACACAGAAGGACAGACAGATACAGGGAACACAGAAGGACAGACAGATACAGGGACACACAGAAGGACAGACAGATACAGGGACACACAGAAGGACAGACAGATACAGGGACACACAGAAGGACAGACAGATACAGGGACACACAGAAGGACAGACAGATACAGGGACACACAGAAGGACAGACAGATACAGGGACACACAGGACAGACCTCTCCCCTCCCTCCATACTCATCTGCCTCTTGCTTCCAGCTGCTCCTCTTCCTGTCTGTCCCCTTTGCTGCCACACAGCATAAATCCCTGTTAGTGCAGGCAGCATGATGTAATGCTGCCTGTCACATGGATATGAAGGGTCCTGCTCCACACTGATCAAAAGGAGCAGGACCCCACCTGATGATACCCGGCCAGGACAGCTTTCAGGCAGCCTGCAACGTGCGAGCAAGCACTCCAGCAGGCTGCCTGGTTGTATCTGCCGCTGCTCAGATACCCGGCCATACAACCCCTCCCTCAGCTTGTCAGTGATGCTGACGCTCCGCCCCCCCAGCTCTGACAGGCTGATACATTTAAACCTTTTTTTTTCTCTATTATAAAACGGCCCCCCCATCGGCCCAAAAGTTAATCAGCCTAACGGGATTCCTGTAGGCCAGTCTGGCCCTGAAGTCATGCTGTCTGCCCGCCCCCGCCCCCCACTATTGACGAGGACAGTCACATGACTGTCCTGCGTCAATCAAACCATGGGGAGCACTGCCTCCCATGGTGGGCTTTTTTTAAAAAAAAAATAGCTTGAGACAATGGAGCTTTTCCATTGGCTCAAGTTTCATTTGCTGTCATTGCCTGGAGGCAATGACGAGGTTGCCTGCAACCAGCTTGAGCTCCGCAATTACGTAGCGTTGAGCTGCGTAAATTGCGTAGCCTAGGCTGGCTCATCGCTGCCCCTGCTGTCTGTGTAGTGTATTACACACACACAGCAGCCGGCAAACTGTGAAAGCGCAGGAGAAAAGAAAGCAGAGAGAGAAGAAGCAAGCACAGCGAGGGAGCGAGGAGAGTATGAGAACTTATTTCAATAAATAACATTTATTTACAGTTTAAATATACACACACATACAACACATGTCATTACACACAATGAGCTCATTAATTTACTGGAATGGCAGGGCAGGCTCTGCCTCCCCTGACTGCACGTCCCTGGTGTAAACGTATAGTAAATTCTGTATCAGATGAGGAGCCGAGTCAGTGAATGTGACGGAAAAAACACAATAGATTTACTGCAAGTGCAATTTAAGAAAATACTATTTTCCCCAGGCGCAGCGTGTGTGGAGACTGGGGGGCTGTGCATGTAGACAGCAGTGCAGGGATGCAGGGGGTTAACATGACACAGAGCTGCCCCTTCCCTTTCATTTAACCCCCAGCATCCCTGTGTTAAGGTGTGTAGCAGTGTTTCCCGCCGCC
>RXON01001892.1:0-37998 GCA_009667805.1 Leptobrachium leishanense | reverse complement strand
TATAGTAATTTATTAATATATAGCGCCACAGCTAAATACTCCACACAAAACCCACCATAATGACATAACAAATTATAATAACAAATTAAAACAATAATCCAGTGCTGAAAAGGACTCCCACAAACCCCCACACACCTCCAAACCAACCAACCACCAAAAATCTTCCAAACTCCCAACCATCTGACCAAAGTAATCCTAATTAAAAAGGACCCCTAGCCAGCACTGCCTACAAGCCCCCGCCACGAGCTCCTCACATAACCCTTATGGGAGAGCTCCCCACCAAAAAAGACAGTTCTTATATAGGCACTACCACTGCCCCGTAATTGTTTTCATGACATCTAAAGGGGGGGGTACTGTTTGGGGATTTATTATTCATCCATCTTTCATGTCTTTATTATTTGTTTGTAACCTGGGTACTTATAATATGTTTTTAGCAATTTGAGGCTACCTATGGCACATGATGGTGGGGCATTTTGTGCTCCTTGGGACCAATATTTAATGTGGTAAGGAGGCCTATACTGGATAGTAGTGACTTGCATAGCTTTTGGTTACTATGGTTTCATTACAGTGTCATAGGTTGCAACAGCAGGCCAATACAAGGGGAGGGGCGATACAACTGGCTGGGCGCCGACCCGGGACAGTGAGCAAGTGAGTTGCTTGGTGAATTGCGGTAAAAACAGAACTCTACAATTCTTTAAAAGGTGTTTAAAACAATAAAAACGCATGAAAATGTGTGGAAATAATAAAAAAAAGTCCTAAGAAAAGTAATAAAAATTCCCTATGGGGTTCGACTGTTTAAACCTGAAAGGGTGTTATCGGTCTATCAAAACCCATCAAACTGAATCACTGTAAATCTGGGCATTTCGTTGACACTTTGGTGCTGTTCGGCGTTCTAGTTCTAATAGATTAACCATTACTTCTCTGTGGCACAATTTCACTGCTGCCGAAGATCGCCGAATTGCAGCAAACTGCACTGTATTTCTGTCAATTCTCCAGTATCTGGCAAATTGCTAGCTTTCTGAATAGGAAATTGCACTGTAAGGTGACATTCACCGTTCGGTGCCCTTCGGTGGCAGGTTCGACGCTCTTTGAATAACCCTTTAAAAGGAGAGAGTGCCTGGATTCACGGCAGGTGTACCCTCCATACACACTCCATTCATGAGTTTGACCCTATGCCTGTATCTCCACAGGGTCCTCACCAAATCTAAGAGTCAGTATGGATTTGGAGCAGGGAGTGGATCGTCTCCTGTGAAATGAATAGCTCTTCCCTACTGAATCAAGACCAGTAACAGTAGCACCAAGCACTGGGTTGCTTTTTATTTTGTCCCCAAAAATTTGGCTCAGTATTGAAGCTTTGGGTAGCACCTGATTTGCCTGAATCTTGTTTTCTGTGCTTTGACACTGTGGGTAACTGAGAATTAAAATTGTCCTGTGACACAGCTTCTGCCAAAATGCCAAGGAGCACTCTTCTTGGTACGTGGCCTTTATCCTTAAACTTGAAGGGTTATTTAAAAGAGCACCTTTTTCATTTGGCGCTATTCGGTGCGATTCCAGTTCGCAGACCCTGCAGTGATATCACTATTTATTTTCTTCAAGGAAACATGGATCCTCTTATTGTACATTAATAGCACATTTGGGCTAGGAGAGGGAGCCCTTTACCTTTCAAATGATCTTACTGTGTCTAAAATGTATGTTATGAAAGGTACATTCGTTTTACACTGTCTGCAATGGAAAGTTGTTTTCTATAAATCAGAAAAAAAGGTGGCACCTTTTTTACTTCTTTAATATTGCCGGGTTATGCCCATTGTAGACACATGTTTTTGACTCTATTCCCCAGTGCTTTTTCTTTTCCTTTCTGAAATTTTTCCATAAATCCACTGGGTCTTGGCAGTTTTTTCCTGCAAAACATTTTGGTAGTGAGGGGATTAATGATCTACTGTATACATGTGCATTATAATTGTAAGAAAAACGAGCAATGACAGATATGAACAGGCATTTATAGATAAGGAATAATCTAAGTCATTTTTTACTAGGTATTACAGTGTATGAAACCATATAGAATGCAGTAGAATTTTAACAGAATTCAAGTACGCAGCTTCTTAAAGTCCATTTTGGATAACCACATGGGGGAGAGGAGGGTATCAGTGGATATGATGGGGGAGAGGAGGGTATCAGGGGATATGATGGTGTAGTGGGGTTAAGGAAGGCTTAAAACTTACATGGAAAACCTGCCCTCAAGATGCTGTGGAACACAAACTGTCATCATTCTCTCTTCTCTCTGAAAAGTACATTCTGGTCATACATCTAATTAGGTGATGGTGTGTTATAGATTAAATTTATTTCTGAACCATCTTGCTTTGAACAGGTTGTGTCCGCTTAAGTGTTGCCAATTATAATGGTTGTGTTGCTCTTGCATTATTATCAGGCATTTATACAGCGCCAACATATTCCGCTGCACTTTACAATAGGGGAGCACAAACAGGAGACGTACACGATACATAATGAAAAGATGACCCTGCCCATAGGAAAACTGTCCAGGTAGTGCAGCACTTAACCAAGTGCTCAGTCAGACATCCCATGAGCATACAATCTAAGGGACTGGGGTAGGTGAAAGAGATAGGAGCAGAGGGAATGTAAAGATGGTCAGCATGGGAAGAACCAGAAGCCTGGGCTTAGTGAGAGTAATTAGAGAGAGAAGTGGAGACAGCTGGAAGAAGAGACCTGAAGTTATGGACCCGGCCGTGGTGGGACAGCAGAGGGGAAGGAAGCCATGCAGTCTGTCTTGTGTGAGTGCTGTGAAAGAGTGGAATAAGGTTATGAGAAAAGCACTGCATTGTTCGGTTTCTCATCCACATCATTAACAGGTTGTATTTTGTCTACAGTCTGGTGCCTTTGGACATTCTGGGATTCCTGTGTTTTGGTGCTCTTCATATCAGGTGTACCAGAGAAGTGAAACCATAAAAATAAGTAAGGTCACATAATGGAAAACCAGTTCTTCTCCAAGCAGCCCCCTTTATTATGGATCTCCTCCCCCACAATTAGGGCAGCTATGAGAAATCTTAGGGTCCCTTACAGACCCTCGGTTTGGGGCCCCCCATGCCCTCTCCCCAACTTTAAGGGTGCTCCCCCCCAAAATACAAGACAGGGAGGCTGCTGAATCCCTAGCAGTTCAGTGATACATTATACAGCCACCATGCCCCTTCAGCTGGGCTTATGTCCCTCCCACCACATCCCTGGTGCATCCAGCAAAGAACTCAAAACATCTTCCATGCAGTACTCTGGTGCTGACTGAGAGCGCAGGCGTTCTGATGAGATATCAACCCGGAGCCACTCACCCAGAACCTGAGTTACTCGCCCAGAACCTGAGCCACTCACAGGTACACACACCAAGATAAACCTGATCCACTCGCAGGCACTCACCCAGATGAACCTGAGCCACTCGCAGGCACTCACACAGGACCTGAGCCACTCTCAGGCACTCACCCAGAATTGAGCTACTCACAGGCACTCACACAGGACCTGAGCCACTCACACAGAACCTGAGCCACTCATGCGCACTCACACAGGACCGGAGTCATTCACCCAGAACCTAAACCACTGACATGCACTAACACAGAACCTGAGCCACTCACACCGAACCATGGCTGGATTTTATTTAGGAGAGTAGGCATGTGTCTACAGGCACCAGCTACAAGGAGGCGCCTTGCTCTTTAAATTTTTATTTGCAATCGTTTAGAGCAGGGCTTCCCAAACCTTTCCTCGGGACCCTCAACCAGGCCAGATTTTGCAGATCACCTTGGGGAAATGCAGACTGAATCCTGCAATCAGTGAGCAGCAAATCATATCATCTGTGCTGAGCTTCAGAAATCCTGCAAACCTGGCGAGGTAGAAGGTCCTGAGGACAGGTTTGGGAAACACTGATTTAGATTGACCTGTGTATCTCAGGAGCCTTACAGGCTAGGAGGACGTATATGGTATCCCCAGAAAGGCATGAGTCTTGTCTTTCCAATAATATAAAACATAACCAAATAAAACTACAAATAAATAAAATAAAAAATAAAAATTCTCTAATGCAGTAATGTTGTTCATTTTACAATTATAAAGCGAACAATGATGCTGCCCTAACGCTTCTCATTTCCCACACCGACAGCAAGTGTGGAAGTGATGGCACAATGCATTGTTTCTTCGACCACAAAGACGGCAGCACTGCAGTAAGGCGAGACAGGGGGATTTGCAACCCTGCATTTCTTATCGTTACACTGCACATGTTCAAGCACCCAGAATTTTGGATGCTCTAGGCCAAAATAGAGCATAATTTTACATAACTAGGGTTAGAAATCAGGGATATGCTTAGAATTTAAGCCTGGATTACAATTTATGCTTGTTTTAGGTCTAGGTTTGACTCTAGCCCTTTCTGCTCCATTTTTTGTTTCATTTAAAGGCAGATTTTGTCTCTTCTCTTGATATGAGTTTTTGAACTGTTTTTCAGTTTTTTAAAATGTTTTTTTTTTCTTTTAGTTTCTCCCAAAACAGAAATTAGAAGAGTAGTTTTGGGGGCGTGGCTGGCCACGGACGGGAGAGGTCGCAGCTAGAAGGAGCTCCGCTGCGATCTTGTCTCCCTGGGGGTTTCTTGTGAACTTTTTTAGCAGAGATTTTGTACTAGAGACTTCTGAGTGGCCGGCCATCAGGTGTGCACCGACCGGAGCCTGATCGACCCCCCCTCCGGTCCAGAGAGACATGTCTGCTCGCTGACCCTCCGGCTGGAGTGTGCAGCCGGCGGCCATTTTGTGGCGTACTTCTGGGCTGTTGTCGTCCCCAGCCTACCTGTCTCGGTGTCTCGATTCTGATGGGACCCATGCTGAGGGCCGCGGGGACGGAGGGCCCCCGTCTCCCGGCCGTGTTATTGTTATTGCTATTGTTCCTGGAGGATGATGGGCGCCTGCAGACACGTGGTGACATGCGCCACATGATGGCGATCATGCGGCCTGACAGTGGAGTGGAGGCCTCAGACAGAGGTGCTTCCGGGGGCGATCGCCTGAAGAGGATTCAATGTGACGGTATGCTGGCAGTGGGAGGCGGAGACCGAGGTGCTGCGGGCTGAGGATAGGGAGTTAGACCACCTGCTAATGCCGGAATCGGAGCCGAGCCTGGAGACCTCCGGTGGGAGATTGCTGAGCACGGCGGCGCGGCCCTGACGAAACCAGTCGATCTACGGGAGGCAAGTGGAGACCCGGAGCCACAGAAGTTGCCGGTTCCCGATCTGATGGCTGTGATAGCAGTGTTTCCAGGCCTCCATGCAGCGCCCTACCGGCCTTGAGAATGCCCCCCTTCCGGGATACAGGTTAAGGGGACATCATGACTTGTTTTTTTTTCCGATGCGCTCTTTGTGTCTAGGGAGACCGAAGGACCTGGAGTGTCTTGCAGAGAACTATCAGTTGTGATCCCGATCCTAGATAGGGGCTGAACCATCCCACCCTTATTCTTAGACTGAGACTCTTCCTCCCTTTTGATTTTAGTTTAGTTCACCCCCCAGATGTTCTTTCCTTGATGACTCTTCTTTTTCTTTTCTTTATTCCCTTGCTGTGCTCTATTATGAGGACTTTTGTTTTTACTATTTTTGTCTTCAGCGGCCGCCATTGTGGACATTTTTCAATACCCCCCCAATTTATTTCGATGTCCTATTGATGTTTTCCTGTGAGAACCCCCCCACCCTTTCTCTTCCCCCCCGATGACTTTTGTTAAGCTGTCCAGAAACGCTGCGGACTCTGTTTTGTAGCATTTTTTATTTTCCTGCAATGTGATTGCAGACTTTCGCTGCCCCCCCCCGCTGAGACATATTATTAGCAGGACTATACCCCAATCGCACCCTTTTCTCTCCTTTCCCGTGTTTTTTATTTTTCACCACACCACCTCGTGCTGCAGACCCTCTTCCCCTTTTTTTTTGGCGTTGGGGCAACTTGGGGCGTGCCACTGGGGCGGCCACCATGGCTTTGTCTGCCGCACTTGGCCCTCATGTATCCCGGCCTTTGTGATCTGCACACGTCCATGGCCCCTACGGTAACCTCGGACTTCGGGAGTGTGGCCAGGACAGTCACACATTTGGCCTTTGCCACCTTTTCCATCCCCCCCTTTTTTTTTGGTCCTGGACACTTTTTGGTGTGTTTGTCCACCTCCCCCCCAACCTTACTGTTCAGAGATGTTTATTGTTTGACCCTGCGAGACTATTTATTTGTTGCTTATCTATAGGTGAGACCCCCCCATCTGGGGATGTTTTTTGCTGTCCTATTGCTATTCTTCAATGACTTTATAGTTGTCTATATACTGTTTTTCTTTATTTTCTCTATGCTGAGTTATTGCAGACGACTATGTGCGGCCCTGCGAGGCCCTAACTCTATGTTTCTCTGTATGATGACATATTTCAAACTAAAAAATTTTGAATACGAAAAAAAAAATAAGAAGAGTAGTTTTTGGCACTTGTTTGGGGGGGGCAGAGTGATGCAGAGCGCCAGTACTCTCTGACAGGTCATCTGAGTGCAGTGGCGTAGCGTGGGGGGCTGGGGGGCCGTGGCCCCGGGCCGCAGTTTTGTTAGGGGCGCATTTGCGCCCCTAAAACTGGCCCGGGGGGTTAGGGGACCCAGATGCCGGGCAGCGCGGGAGTGCCTGCCCGGTCCTGAAGAGTCCGTCCTGTTAAAGGAAGCGGCTGCGTGCAGGCGCAGCCGGTCACGTGGTCCGGCTAATCAGGTGGTACTGAGTCTCTGTACCACCTGACTGGCCGGACCGCGTGACCTGCGCACGAACGCAGCCGCCTCCCCTTCAACAGGAGGGACTCTTCAGGACCGGGCAGGCACTCCCGCGCTGCCCGGCATCTGGGTCCCCTCAACCCCTGCGGAGCTGGAGCAATATCCAGGTGAGAGCTGGGGCAAATCCATGTGTGAGCTGGGGCAAATCCATGAGCTGGGGCAAATCCATGAGCTGGGCAAATCCATGTGTGAGCTGGGGCAAATCCATGTGTGAGCTGGGGCAAATCCATGTGTGAGCTGGGGCAAATCCATGAGCTGGGGCAAATCCATGAGCTGGGCAAATCCATGTGTGAGCTGGGGCAAATCCATGTGTGAGCTGGGGCAAATCCATGAGCTGGGGCAAATCCATGAGCTGGGGCAAATCCATGTGAGAGCTGGGGCAATATCGATAACGTGGCCACAGGTGGGGGCGCACAATTCTTGGCTGGCCCCGGGCGCTGACAACCCACGCTACGCCACTGTCTGAGTGCCAGTGCCACTGACTGAGTGAGTGCTGGAGTCCATTGTCAGATGTGCTTTGCAGTCTGTGCTGAAGCACAGATCACATTGCAGGGCCACTAAGACCACCGGGGATTGCAGGGTACCTTCAAAAAGGATGAAGGACCCTGACGGCTGTATAATAGATATGGCCAGCCAGGGGCAGACTGACCCATCGGGCACTCAGGCACTGCCCGAGGACCCGCAGGTACAGGGGGCCCGGATTCCACAAAACTTGCTGGGGTCTCGCGCTTGCAGGCGGTCCAGCGGCTGCCAGGCGGCTTCTCGGAGCTCCCGACACAACTCAGACGCCAACCGTCACGGCAGCGCTGCAGCCTGAGTGCTGCGCGTCTGTGTCTCTGAACACGAGTGCCGCACGCTGAATTAGCGCCGCCCCCTCACGTGATGCGCCGCAGGCACACCGGCACGCACAGTGTTAGCCAGGTGAACGACGACACCGTGAAGGAGGACTGAGAGTCCGGGCCCCGAGGAGATTCCCAATGTGTCTACAACTTGAAGCATATGGTGACTGGTGAGCAACTCAGCCGTACGAGAGGGGGGTGAATAAATTGATATAGGGGTGGCCTTTGAATAATTTGGGGGATTGAAAAAATTGATATGGGGGCTTTTGAATAATTTAATGAGGGTTGAATAAATTGATATGGGGGCTTTGAATAATTTTGGGGTGAATAAATTGGTAAGGGGGCCTTTGAATAATTTGGGGGTTGAATAAATTGATATGGGGTTGAATAAATAGATATGGGGTCTTTGAATAATTTAATGGGGTGAATAAATTGATATGGGGGCCTTTAAATAATTTGGGGGGTTGAGTAAATTGATATGGGGGCTTTTGAAGAATTTAATGGGGGTTTGAATAAATTAATATGGGGCTTTTGAATAATTTAATGGGGCGTTGAATAAATTGATATGGGGGCTTTTGAATAATTTAATGGGGGTGAATAAATTGATATGGGGCTTTTGAATAATTTGGGGGTTGTGTAAATTGATATGGGGCTTTTGAATAATTTAATGGGGGTTGAATAAATTGATATAGGGGCGTTTGAATAATTTGGGGGGTTGAGTAAATTGATATGGGGACTTTTGAATAATTTAATGGGGGTTGAATAAATTGATATGGGGGCGTTTGAATAATTTAATGGGGGGTGAAAAAATTGATATGGAGGGCTTTGAATAATTTAATGGTGGGGGGGTTAAATAACTTGATATGGGAGTTTACCGGGGGATACGCTCATACACACCACACATTACTGCGAGTTTTATTGCTGTGGAGCTCTGTGTATGCTCATACACACCGCACATTATTGTGTGAGTTTTATTGCTTCATACCCCCGGGGTGTAGGGGATATATGGCTATGTATGTGAATGTGGCTGTGTGTGTAAATGCATGTACAGTCAGGTCCAGAAATATTGGGACATCGACACAATTCTAACATCTTTGGCTCTATACACCACCACAATGGAGTTGGAATGAAACAAACACAATGGCCCCTATTACATTCTTCGCGCAAATGTGCTCACGCAGCACAATTTTTTTGCGCACCGCAAAATGCGTTATCACGTGAAAATTAACGCGGTATTACGATCCAAGCGCATTTTTTCAGCCTTCAAGTTTTTCTGTGCGCAAATCCGAAGCGCAAAGCCGGGCGCAAATGAACGTTGCGTGCAGGAATCGGTGGGCAGACAATTTTTTCACGGGATTCAGCCAATCAGAATTAAGGACCACCATTTTCTAGGTTTTGGTTGTTGCGCCTGTCAAAATCAATCTGCGTATCTGTGCTGCAGCAAAAAAATATTTTGACAAATTATTAAATTTTAATGTCTGGGTATGTGTAGAATGTGTAACTGTACTGTGCTGTATTTTTTTTTCGTGCTGGTGTATTTTGTTACGGCCAGAACGTTCAGATTTGCAGTTAACACCAGGTTTTCAAAAAAGTTAAAATTATGCGCGCAAACGTCGTTCGTAGGACGTTGCGCATCGATTGTAATACCATCCGCTTAACGCATTTGCGCTCGTAATGTTAAGTATAGGATGCGTGCACGCACTTGTGCTCGTGCTGGGTTCACGCAGGGTCACTCGCGTTGGACGTTAACGCGCATCGTTTGCGCAAACGTCGTAATAGGACGTTATGCGCTAATGGTTTTTTCCTCGCTCAAATGCGCATTTGCGTGCACGCAAATGCGCTGAGCGAAGAGTGTAATAGGGGCCGATGTGCTTTAACTGCAGACTGTCAGCTTTAATTTGAGGGTATGTACATCCAACTCAGGTGAACGGTGTAGGACTTACAGCAGTTTGCAGATGTGCCTCCAACTTGGTAATGCGACAGAATAATAATCATAAATCAAACTTTCCCTTCTTAATACTTGGTTGCAAATCCTATGCAGTCAATCACAGCCTGAAGTCTGGAACGCATAGACATCACCAGACGCTGGGTTTCATCCCTGGTCATGCTCTGCCAGGCCTCTACTGCAACGGTTCCTGCTTGTTCTTGGGGCATTTTCCCTTCAGTTTTGTCTTCAGCAAGTGAAATGCATGCTCAATGGGATTCAGGCCAGGTGATTGACTTGGGCATTGCATAACATTCCACTTGTGTCCCTTCAAAAACTCTTTGGTTGCTTTTGCAGTATGCTTTGGGTCATTGTCCATCTGTACTGTGAAGCGCCGTCCAATGACTTCTGCAACATTTGGCTAAATGTGAGCAGATAATATTGCCCGAAGCACTTCAGAATTCATCCTGCTGCTTTTGTCAACAGTCACATCATCAATAAATACAAGAGAACCAGTTCCATTGGCAGCCATACATGCCCACGCCATGACACTACCACCACCATGCTTCACTGATGAGGTGGTATGCTTAGAATCATGAGCAGTTCCTTTCCTTCTCCATACTCTTCTCTTCCCATCACTCTGGTACAAGTTGATCTTGGTCTCCTCTGTCCATAGGATCTTGTTCCAGAACTGTGAAGGCTTTGTTAGGTGTTGTTTGGCAAACTCTAATCTGGCCTTCCTGTTTTTGAGGCTCACCAATGGTTTACATCTTGTGGTGAACTCTCTGTATTCACTCTGGTGAAGTCTTCTCTTGATTGTTGACTTTGACACACATACACCTACCTCCTGGAGAGTGTTCTTGATCTGGCCAACTGTTGTGAAGGGTGTTTTCTTCACCAGGGAAAGAATTTTTCAGTCATCCACCACAGTTGTTTTCCGTGGTCTCCCGGGTCTTTTGGTGTTGCTGAGCTCACTGGTGCGTTCCTTCTTTTTGAGAATGTTCCAAACAGTTGTTTTGGCCACGTCTTCACACGAAAGTGAAGGGGAAAGTGAAGAAGAAAGTTTTTGTCTGGATTGGGTGCGCTCACCAGAGCCTGAAGAGGTCGTCCCAGTTGCTGAACGGTGGGAAAGTAACCTGAGGCTCCAGAATTCCAGCTGGACATTCCTGAAACTTCTGAAATTCCTATAGTTCCTGAAAACGCGTCCTATGATTACAGTTCTATGCCTTCATTGGAAGGATCATACTCCGAGGAGATGTCTGTTCCAGTTTTGAATGAAAGGCCTGAACCTGTATCTGTAATGCTTCCGACTGAAGAAGAGCTGATTGAGCCAGAGCCAAAACGTTCTGTCCGACCCCCTCAAAGACTCACCTACGACTCACCAGGACATAGCACTGAAGAGGCTGTTACCACAGTGCGAAGGTTGCCTGAAGTGTCTGCTATGTTAGCTGAGGTAGCTAGAAGTATGAGTAAACTTGAGGATGTATACCTAACCCATTGTATGTTTGCTGCTGAGCCTATATATATCGACTGATGTAATGTTTAAATGTAATGTAACTGTTACACCTCCTTGGAGAGACCCAAGAGTTCTAGGAGGGGGAGAGTGTAGAGCTGGTTTAAATCCTGCCGCTGTAGTTACTTGTTTCTGGCCACCACGAACGCAATGTAAACTGATACTGGACACTTTCGGACTACGTTTTCCAGCATGCTTTGGGGCAGGAACAAGAAGTGGGTGGGGAGAACCGAGAGACATCCGCAACCTCGTGCAGAGGAGCCAGTGCGCGCCAAGGGGTGATTAGAGCAAGACGCACGTGAGACAAGGAGAGATTGTGACCAGGCCGGAGCGCAGGTGCTGCTTTGCGGAGCTGGAGATCATCCCAAATCACTTGCCAGAAGACCTATTAACCTATCGGTGAGAAGTTTAAAAGATACAGAGCTGCAGAAGGACCCCGAGTTAGGAGACCGCGATGATCTAACGGGAGTGCAGGCGGTGAGCTGAGCATCTTGTGGCAGAAATGGACAATCAAGACAAGCGGATCCGGTGGCACAGAGTCCCAGTCAAGTCGAGCGGAAAGACGTTCTGGGTCAAGCAGAGCGCAGAGTATCTGGCGGATGGGTGAGAGGCCTTCCCGGCCACAGTGAAAATAATAAAGCACGCTGCAGTTTGTCTAAACCTACAGGGCCCCAACGTGACTAGTCGAAGACACGTTGAATCTAGTACCCGGGTACCAACACACGCATACACGTACACCTTTTTGGGACACAACCTGTACGGGACTCACATTTCAGCAACGAAGGGGTTAAAATTTGTTTTTCTTTTCCGCTGCGCGTTTCTCGCATTACGAACTTCTGTAAATTTATATGTATACCGTACTGCTCTATATATGCCAGTTTATTTGAGATCAGTAAACTATATAAGTTATAAAATCCACAACAGTGCTGGTGTATATTTATTCCCTAGTGCGGGGAGACTGACCCGAGGTTTAAATTCAGCGGCTCCTCCGGGAGTGAGCTCTACACTACCAGGGTTATCCAAAGAGATCCGAATTGCTTGAGAAAGGTAACCGAACGCTGAAAATCAGGGTTCGGTTACCTTTCCTGGCCATTCGGCTATCCAGAGAGCAGGCAGTTCGCCAAATCCTGTCGAATTGCCTGCACATACGGTGCCTGTTCGGTGCCTGTTCGAGGGCAGTGAAATCCCCATGAAAAAGCACTGCTTCGGCTATTCAGAGAACACAAACCAGCAGTGAAAGGTTCCCTAATGTCCTGCCATTCGGTGGTTTAATTCGGCAAATTTATTCAGGAGAATCCCATAGACTTCAATGTTAAAAATATTCCCGTTTTAATTCAATATCTAATAACCGTTCATTATAAAATTCTGCAGCAAAAAGTCTCTTTATTTATAGATTTTTTAGGATACTTTAAGCATTTTTCTGAATTTTTTAAAAAAAAATTAAAAGTCCGATTTTTTTTTTTTTTTTTTCAGTTTGCTTATTTTTTTTGTAACAGCCCTCTTTATTATCATTCCCTGGACCTCCTGTGAAAATTTCAGACTTTTGCTGCTCAGTAGTTTCTTTGCAAACAGCGTTTCTTTTTCCAGATTCATACAAATGGTTTTTCTAATTTATTCACTGCCTCCTCTACGTCACAGCTGCTTCGGCTCTGTGTCATTCGGCTCCTTTTCGGCTCCTGTTCGGCTCCTCTTCGAAGGTTAATCCAGATGTTTTTGCTTGTTTTCATAGTGCATTCGGTTAGTTTTCGTCAGGTTTTCGGCAGCTTTTCTCTGCAATTCGGGGACCCTGTGCTGTTTGCTGAATACACCGCAGGGTCACCGAAATGCAATCGGCAAAAGGAACCGAATTGAAGAGAACGAAAAGTCACCGAACGTGCGGTGACTTTTCGAATCTCTTTGGATAACCCTGTTACATTATAACAAATTCAGAGCACTCAGCTTTAATATAGCTTAAGAAAAACACCATATTTCGGGATAATTGATGGGGATCTGATTACAAAATATGATTAAACCGTGTATAAGCCTGCCACAACGTCAATGTACCTCATCACGACAGGTCCCATACTAACTAACCTAATGATGGTACTTATGAGTTTAATCCATACTCCTGGGGCTCCCTGCAGTGCAAGGTTCAAACAGGTTTGGCAATAAGGCACTTGTGACAGGGGGAGCACAAAAGGAGGGAGGGTGGGTAGTCCTCAAAATGTAACATACAAAGCCAGATTGGCTGCACTCAACATACACATGCATTTTCCTAAGGGTGCTTCTGTGATCTTGTATTCATTGGTCTCAGAAGCATGATTCAAAAATCCATGTCAGGTTGAATGCAGCCATTCCGGATCTCTATGTACCATATGTAGCGCTCACTCCCGGAGGAGCCGCTGAATAAACCTCGGGTTAGTCTCATTTTAGGATCTGGGACTGAAGACGTTTCTTCCATTCAGGTGAGATGGGAGCGTCCTTAGGATAGAACCTTTCAGCAGGAATCTCTTTATTCACTCCCCCCCCTAAATCGGTAGGGGAGAGAGGCGTAGCGAATGCTACTTTCCCGATGGGCATTCGTGCTTTCAGGATCACTGGAGAATCAGACACATTACACACACTAACTGAGACTCTTCCTCGTGTCCGTTTCAAAACTCGTGTGGAGATTATCTCAGGGATTACTTCTACTCCGGCTTCACTCCCATGACTGGGATCAGTTTCCAGAACCACATAGGGACCCGGTTGTGATCCGTTCAACTTGACTGAAGCCCGGAAACTCGTCACTTCTCCTGATTGCAGAACCTTCTCTGTTCCCCCCCCAATCTCCACAGACGCCCCACTTTGGCAGGTGCCCTCTGTTCTTCGACCATTCGCTGATAGACCGGACGTAACATTGGGTGCACTCCTCTGGTAGAACTTTCTTCCATCACTATTGGAGTCAGAAGATGTCTTACCAGATCAGTATTCGTCCCCACTATCATAGATCTTCTGTTGGCCCCTGAAGGCCAAGGACACACAATGGCCAATGCATCACAACCTCCAGACTGTCCGATAACTTCGGATCCAATTTATAACTTCACCTGTAGATATCCATCATAGGGAAGCTTCTCAGTTCCGATACCCCAGATCTCAAGGTCCTTTATCTTCTGTAGAGGTATGTGCTTCAAGTGCTTCTCGTAGAAGTCTCGATAGATCAATGTCACTTGAGCCCCTGAGTCTAACAGAGCTTTAGTATAGACTCCCTCTACTTGGATTGGAACGATGGGAGAAGGACCTATCAGCTGATCAGGAAACTTTGTCGTAGCCGCAGGAGGTTTAGACCCAGTTCGCTTTACCCTGGCCTTCTTCTTGACTCGTGGAGGTTTTGGGTGTGCATTGTTTCCCCATGACATAGGACCGGATACTAAGGGAGTAACTCTTTCAGTCCTGGTTGGCTCAGCAGTTGGCAAGACTCTGGGTCCTCTCGGCCTTTCGGTTCTGGCTTGAATTTTGGAGCGGTTTTCAACCATTGGGCACCTAGTTTGCTCCTTCACTTGGGCCCTCTGGCGTTTCCCGCCTGTGAGGTAGATAGCAGCCCTTCCAAGGCCTTTAGGAACTCTTCCACTTTATTTCCTTCAGGCCTTTGGTTTTTGCACTGTGCTCGGAAATGACCCATTTCCCCACAACTGAAACATCTCTTCTTCGAAGCCGGAGGCGCACTTGCTTGTAATGATTCGGTTGAAGGACCCTGGCCAGACACCACAGCAACTCCAGTTGTCCGCATATCAGTAAGGAACTTCTGCATATCGGTCTGTGTCTCTGCCACCTTCAAAAGTACTCGGCACAAGTCCGTGTGTGCCTGTTTCAGTTCAGCTTGAGCTTCTTGCACCTTCTTAACAGTCTTGTGTATTTCACTATAGGTAGGAATGGTTGACTCTTTGACCCCACTCTCTGTGGATATAGGGACAAACAGATGCTCTTGCCCCTCAACTTCGGATCCATAGGTGTCCAACGAATCATCTTCAGTTTGTAGATATTCGTTATGCCTCACGAGTTGTGCGTAAGCTCTTTCTCCTCTCCTTAAGGATTTTTCTTCCAGTAGAGCCTCTTCCTCTCTAACAGCTCGAATCAGTTCCAGGTATTTCAATTCTCGGTTACCTTCTCTGGTTCTCAGCTGTAGCATTACAGGATCTAGAGGTTGAGTGCCCCTCAATATCTGCTGTATTCGGATTTTGTCTATTGTGACCGGTTCGGCCCCTTTCTTAAGAAGTATCTGATGCAGAATCTTATCTAGATGCCTCATATATTCAGTCATTTTCTCACCTTTTCGCTGGTAGGTGTGTTCATACTGGTACATGAGTTCAGCAGCCTTTTCTGTTCGCCCAAAGACTTCCTGTAACACGTTTAGGTAATCTAAAGCAGTGCAGTCTTGCTTACTCAACTTCAGGTTTCTGACAGCCTCTGACGCAGGTCCCTTTAAGCTCTCAATAATTCTTTGCTTCTTGTGCGCTTCAGGGACGTCCCACTCATCCAAAGCCTGCATCGCCTGTTCTACCCATTCTTCAAAAGTTTCTTCTCCCGCCGAAGTTGGTACGTTTCCTGTAAAATTTCTCAACCGTCGATAACCAAAGTTAGTATGTGGAGGGCTTCTTCTTTGACATTTAGCCAGCAAATCTCCGATAGCCACTATGAAATCAGGCCCGATCATGGCCAGCGGACTGGGTGCGGGAACACTCGCGGGATCGCCACGTGGCGCACTTGGCTGAATTAGTTGAACTACCACCTCATCGGTCAGCTTCACGCTTGCTCCCTGAAAACATACTGGAACACCCTTTCTCCACTCAAAAAGAGCATATGTGTGAGAAGTATCTGTGTTCGTTTTAATGTCCAGGATTAACCCCCAATGCTCTGGTGTCAGCGCGGCCACGGCCCGGTGAATCTG
This sequence comes from Leptobrachium leishanense, assembly GCA_009667805.1. Lineage (NCBI taxonomy): Eukaryota > Metazoa > Chordata > Amphibia > Anura > Megophryidae > Leptobrachium > Leptobrachium leishanense. Next base: position 22,019 of record RXON01001892.1, on the reverse strand, counting down.
ATCTTCGGCCCAAGTGTCTGCAGGAATATCCATGACTATGCTTAATTCTATCTGGCTATTTTGCTCCTCACACCATTTGGCAGCAGTGTCTGGATCCAAATTTAACCCTTTAAATGCGGTTTAATTTTAGAGACTAGATCCCGGAACGAGTCCCCACATGTAGCGCTCACTTCCGGAGGAGCCGCTGAATAAACCTCGGGTTAGTCTCACCGCACTAGGGAATAAATATACACCAGCACTGTTGTGGATTTTATAGATTATATACTTTACTGATCCCAATAAAGTGACACATATAATGCAAATACGGTATATGAACGACAGGATTTCGTAATGCGGGAAAAAGGATTAACCCCCTCAGTTCTGGAGTGTAAGTCCCGTGAATGTAATGTCTCAAAAAAAGTGTACGTGTATGGATTTGTGTACCCGGGTACCGTATTCAACTGGCCAGTGAATGTAATAAGCAAATCTTCGACTAGTCAAGTTGGGGCCCTGTAGAATTGAACAATAAGGCAGCGTGCTGGATTATACTTGGACTTGCGGCCTGTAAGGCCGCTCACCCATCCGTTAGACAGTCTGTTCGATCAAGGATGTCTCTCCGCTTGTCCTCCGGAACTCTGTGTCACCGGATCCGCTCTCTTGCTCATCCGATCTCCAAGTCGAGAACTACTGCCTACCGCCTGCACTCCCTATGGATCATCGCTGTCTCCTTACAAGGGGTCCAACTGGAACTGAAGTTCTGTGCAAACCTATCAGCTGTAATGGGTATGCCTCCGCAAGGTACTGTCCCGATCTCCAGCGCCCTCGAGGTAGCGTCTGCGCTCCGGCCTGGTCTCGATCTCTGGCAGTCTCACTTGTGTCCTCTGTCTTTCGCCGCTCCGCTCACTCTGGCGCTCCTCCGCACGAGGCTGCTTACGTCTTTGCTCTCTGTCCCACCCACTTCCTGTATCTGCCGCAAAGCCTGATGGATATTGTAGTTCGTTTAGGTCCTGCATTGTCCATATGGCTTTTGTCTCCCTCTGGTGGCTAAAACCGAGTAATTGCAGCAACACAGTTTTAAACAGCGCTACACATATAAGGGTTATTCATAGAGCACCAAACAGTGAATTTTACTATGCGGTGCTATTTCGTGGCACTTCGTCTATTCACAAAGCTGTCAATTTGACAAATACTGGTGAATTGACAGCAACATACGGTGCAGATTGACACAATTTGGCGATCTTTGGCGGCAGTGAAATTGTCCCATAGAGAAGTAATGGTTAATCTATTCAGAGAACACCGAACTGCACTGAAGTGTCAGGGAAATGCCCTGATTTTTGGTGGTTCAGTTCGACAGGTTTAACCCCTTGAATACGGATGACATGTGGGGGACTTTCTCATGTGTCCCCGCTGTATGAGGAGGACGTCCCCCACACGTCATCGCTTTTAAGCCCCATACTGCCCGATAATCACCTCCCTTTCCGGGGTCCCACTTCCATGAAGTCAGACCCTCTAGATTTATACCCCTCCCGGTGCACTGAAGTCATTTCATCGCGCCGGGTCGATGTCAGTTTCAGGTGACCCCCCTCCGCCAGAGCAGGGGGAGTGTGTGAAGGGGAGGGTGTCCTTTGGACCCCTCTATCTCCCTATCACTGAGGAGTACAAAGTCAAGAAAGGCATCTCTGAATAGGTCACATTCTGACCTTTCGTGCCGTGGGATGAGAGGTGAGTATCTGATTATTTTTTTTGGCAGGGTGCAGCTGGTGCTAACTTTTTTGCTAACCGCAGCCGGACGTTATTCAGCGTTAGGACTTTGTAATCCTAACGCTGATTAACACTTTGCGCTCCCCATGTTAAGTATAAGGAGCGCAAAATACAGTAAGCTCGCGCTGAAAACTGCAAGATACCAAACGCTAATGAATTACTTAACCCGTTAGTGTTTGGATTCAAATATGCGGTAAATACTTGGGCTAACGTTAATGCTCACGCAGTAGTAATTTGGCACTTTCTTTTTTATATGAATCAGTCTCTTGAAGACAATATCAGTCACACGCAGCTAATATTTTTTTTGAAGAAACTGCTGATAGAATTAAATCGGGCCCTAAGTCAAAAGAACTATATATTTATTAAAATGATCCTGAAAGTTCCCTAGAACCCAGAGTATCTTTAAATTTAAACAAGAATATCAAATTTAAGTGTGGGGTAATGGGTAAACTACAACATGTCCATGGCTAATTAGGGAGCAGAACATTTTATGAGTTCCCACATTTTTTTAAGGACTAAACCTCTGTTGAACACAATAACCAATCTAGTCAAATAAATCCAGAAAGTCCAGTTACCTACCTCACTTATGATTGTTGAGGTGTATTCACTCGAATCATATTCCCAGCCATAGTCCTCACTGCAGCTTTCGGTGTCATTGGTTGAGAATGAAACAAAACGTGTGCAGGGATCTGGTGGCAACCACTTGTGATACAGAGTAATGTTCGAGCGGCACTGAAATGGGGGTATAGCAGCTGTAAAAACCTGCATGAGGTTGTGAGTAGCTACAAAAGTTAGAGGAAGAGAGAGAACACAGATCATGATGGACTGAAACGGAGAGAAGATGCTGTATTTGTCTAAGATGTCCTTAAGTGCCATCATTGGAGAAAAATGGATAAGATCCTGCTCTCCAAAATCCTTTAGCAAGATGGTAGCACTCTGTTTATAAATTCCTCGTCACAGAGGATAAATCAAAACATTAGCATTGGTTGACTTGTAATCATATCCTTGTGTTGTTTAAAACACCTTCTTATGATCAGAACCGTATCCTGGTCAAATTGCTCTCCGAAGAACAACACTAGAGTCCAGTATATGCAACCAATCCTTATTGTGACGAACAGCAAGGCAGTCGATATCCTTTAATCAGTGGAACATTCCTTCAATGAGGTGAACTGACTTGTATGTGTATCGTAGTCTTCAAATATAATTTATCCCCAAGGAAAGCCAATGAGAAAAGTTGAGTTTTAGCAAAAGCAAAATCACTTAAAACCAGCTTTGATAAAATGGTATTTCTTTGAGTAATATCGATTCCAAGCTACTTTGGAATAGCTCTTTCTATTCTAAGTCACAAATTAATTCCTCCCGATACATGGTGTAGCGCTGGTTTTAAATTCCCTGTCGTTGTAGTACTTGTTTTTGGTGTGTTTGGCCACCGGAGGGAAACAAGCGCGATGTAAGACACTGAATATTGGGACTACATTTTCCAGCATGCTTTGCGGGCGGGAACATGGAGTGGGTGGGAGAGAGACACTGATATCCGCAGCCTCGTGGAAAGAGCTGGCAGAGCGCGCTGAGGAGTGAGAGGAGCAAGACGCAGTGTAGCAGAAAGTGATCTTGACCAGGCCAGAGCGCAGGTGCGGCCTAGCGGAGCTAGAGATTGGGTTTTCCCTTCCTATTTAATGAAGACCCAGTAACCCACGCTGAGACAGAGTAAGCTGAAGGACCCCGAGTGAGGAGAACCGCAGACGGTTTAACAGGGAGTGCAGGCGGTGAGCTGGACATCTTGTGGCCGATACAGAGGAGCAAGACAGCGGATCCGGCGACACAGAGAACCCCAGTCAAAATCGAGCGGAGAGACGTCCTGGGTCGAGCAGAGCACCAGTATCTGGCGGATGGGTGATAGGCCTTCCAGGCCTCGGTGAAATACTAAAGCACACTACAGTTTGTTCCAAAACCTACAGGGCCCCAACGTGACTAGTCGAAGATACCTCCTAAATAATTCACTGGCCAGTTGAATATTGTACCCGGGTACCAATACACGCATACACATACATTCCTTGGGACATAACCTGTACGAGACTCACACTCCAACCACTAAGGGGTTAAAAATACTTTTTTTCCTTTTCTGCTGCGTGTTTCTCATATTACGAAGTGCTGTATTTTTCCCTTTCCGCTGCGTGTTTCTCGTATTACGAAGTACTTTAAAAATATATACATATACCGTGTTACTCATTATATGCCCGTTTATTCAGTAAACTATATAATTTATAAAATCCATGACGGTGCTGGAGTATATTTATTCCCTAGTGAGGGGAGACTGACCCGAGGTTCAAATTCAGCGGCTCCTCCGGGAGTGAGCGCTACAATGGTATAGGAGACATTAATTTACAGAAGGGACGCGCAAAAGTGGAGGCGAAAGCACAGCTGGAATAGCGATTACTGGCGGTAAAATAACTTCTCCAGACATTATACATAACAGTTACAGTTATCTTGACATCATGGTGCTGTGCCAGGGCATACCAGGAAGAGCACACCACCATTAAACAGGGCTGGATTTGCATCTCAGGAGCCCGTAGGCACAGAAATTTGGAACGCACCTACCCACCCTCCCTTCAAAAAGAAAGAAACATGCTAAAAGAATTTTTAAAATTTTTGTTTTGGGACAACCTAGGAAAAAAAGCAAAACTGAAAAAAACTTTTTAAAGAAACTGAAATACACTTTCTATCTGCGCTCAAACCAAAACAAGGGTCAGAATCTGTTGCCTTAGTTGAGTTAGTGCAGTGGCATTGTTTGTTTTATATGTAAAAGCATATATTGAGTCTGTAGAACAGAGGAAAAAAAACATTTTGCATTTACTTTTTTTCAGGTTTTTTTATGTTTACACATTACATTGTCATGTTTGGTATTGTTGTAAAGACCAGACTCTGACCTTTTCAATGACACCTCATTTAACTTTGGGCGGTGTACAATTCGGAGATGCAGGTTCCAAAGACCTCCTGTCTCTCCTCACTGCAGTGCCACGGTCTAGGTTGTCGATGAAACAATGCGTTGCATCATCAGCTCCACACTTGCTGGCTGTGTGAGAACTGAGAAGGTGAGTTAGCGCAGCATCACTGTTCACTTTAGAAATGTAAACTGAATAATAGTGCTGTGCGAGAAAAAAGAAAGAAGGAACTCTTTTCTTATTTTGTTTTCACATAAATCTAACCTGGTTATATTTGGTATCATTGGCAGGCCATAATCTAGACTTTCCTATGATACATATTTTGCCCATCTAGCCCTTAGCACTCCAGATATACATGGGTCTAAATGATTGTAGATTGTTAAAAAAAAAAAGCACGGGTGTAAAGACTACAAGAAGCTAAATGTGGAATCACACATGCAGAAATTTATTCCAGATCTATCACAGGGATGTAAAGGGTGAGGTATGGAGCACAATGGGGGCTAGAGGTGGAACAAATCCCATCTTCCAGTGTGACAGCTACATTGTGTAACTCTTACAGAGCCCATGTATTATGGGAATAGTTGTCAGATGTCATTCAGATCAGCAGCAGGCAGCTGCATATGTGAATTTGCCATTACCCCTTGAAAATGTCATTTTGCTGAGCGATGTTCATGTTGTCTTAAAATGTAAAGAAATAATCTTGTTGACAGTTTGTCAGGAGGGTGCATTGATCGATTATATTGTCACTGTCTGGTACAGGTCATGTTCACTATCACAGGTCTTACATAGGCACTACCACTGCCCCTGTAATTGTTTCATGACATCTACAGGGTTATTCAAAGAGCACCGAAAGTAGGGAAGAGCTCTTCCCTACCGAACCAAGACCAGTAATAGTAGCACCAAGTACTGGGTTGATTTATTTTTTTGTCCCTAAAATTTGGCTCTGTATTGAAGCTTAGCACCTGATTTGCCTGAATCCTGTGTTCTGTGTTTCAACACTGTGGGTAACTGATAATTAAAATTGTCCTGTGACACAGCTTCTGCCAAAAGCCATTATAGGAAAAACGAGCAATGACAGATAAGAACAGGCATTTATAGTTAAGGAATAATACAAGTCATTTTTTACTATCAGGGTTATTCAGAGAAAGGTGAAAGTAATTTTTTTACTATGTATTACATTCTATGAAACCATATGGGATGCAGTAGAATTTTAACAGATTTTATGTAAGCAGCTTTTTAAAGTCAGTTTTGGATAGCCACATGGGGAGAGGAGGGGATCTAGGGATATGATGGTGTAGTAGGGTTAAGGAAGGCTTAAAGTTACCTGGAACCTGTAACATGTAAGGTAATTCTGTTTTTCTTGCCACTGAGGAAGCGCATTGTAGAGCGAAACGCGTCTGGCATATTGTTTTTATGATTATTTTTGTTTATTTTTATGGGTCGTCTGGTAAACTAGAAAAAAAGTTTTTCATATAAACCTGGCCACTGGATTTTTCATCGTGGGGATTCTGATGGACTTTTCTAAAGGTTTGGCTACCAAATTATAGCCCAAAGCCTGAATACCTAGAGCCCGGTTGTGAGGCTCTGATTGGGTGAGTTTAATTTATATCATCTTGATAAAATAGACAGGTCAAGACGATCTGCACCATCCTGTTTTTCTCTTTTTCTCGAGAGGGATACTGTCTTGGATAATCGTGGAGCGGCGCCAGACGGGTATGCCCTATAAACACCCGCATGCGGATTTATTTGAGCGATACACGCTCTTAAGAATGTGAGTTCTGATATACTCAATCCTATTACATATATATGTTAAGATTGATTCATACTATGGTTCTCTCTTTTGTTCTGATTCCTTCCCTACATGGTATTGACAAGTGAATCTACAATGAAAATAAATCCATGTATGTAAAATTCTCATTGTTTTGAGCACGTGTATTGGTGTATGGGAGCGCTGCACTATATGCTTTTTGTCTGGTGTTTACATGGAACCTGCCTTCAAGATGCTGTGGAACACAACTGTCATGATTCTCTCTCTCTACAAAGTACAGTCTGGTCTAATTAGGTGATTGTTATTAATTAGGTTATTGATGAAATTTATTTCTGAACCATCTTGCTTTGAACAGGTTTGTGTCCTCTTAAGTGGGGACGATTATATTGTTGTGTTGCTCTTGCATTGTTCGGTTTTTTTCCCTCCACATCAGTAACAGGTTGTATTTTGTCTACAGTCTGGTGCCTTGGACATTCTGGGTTTCCTGTGTTTTTGCGCTCTTCGTATCAGGTGTATCTTTCCAGTGCCTGAGAAGTGAAAACCATAAAATAAATGAGGGTCACATAATGGGAAAACAGTTCTTCTCCTAAGTGGCCCACTTTCTATGGATCTCCCTACTCCACAATCAGGGCAGCTATGAGTTGGGGACCCCATGCCCTCTCCTCAACTTTAAAGTGCTCCCTTCTCTCCCCCCAAAAAATACACGTCAGGGAGGCTGGTGAATCCCTAGCAGTTCAGTGATACATCATACAGCCACCATGCCCCTTCAGCTGGGCTTATGTCCCTCCCACCACATCCCTGGTGCCTCCAGCAAAGACCTCAAAACATCTTCCTTGCAGTACTCTGGCGCTGACTGAGAGCTCAGGCATTCTGATTGTAGTATATCATAGTGTTATATCTATCCACCACTAGAGGGCGCATGTTGTAGGTATTATCTGTGTTCCTGTTCATTGTAAATAAAGTTTCCTGATCACATGGTAGTTCTAAGGCAGCGTGCGGACGCTGTGTGCAGCTCCAGTAAATAAAGAATAAGAACCTTCCACAGCCTGTCTCTGCTTTCAAAGATATGGAGATATCATTGGCGACGAGGGTAAACAGGTTGTACTGTGGAACGTGTATGTGCAGTTGCAAGGTCTGCAGAGCAGAAAAGAAAAAAAAAAATAAGAAACAGAAGAAACTACAAGGACGTGAATTGCTGAGACAGAATGGCTGCTCTTGTGGGAACAGTGAGCCCCTTTGACTGTGAGTTGCAATCGTGGGACGAATATATTGAAGTGTTGGACTATTTCTTTCAAGCTAATGAGATTACTGATGCCGGTAAGAGGAAAGCAGTGTTATTAAGCGGGGTCGGCGCGTCAACTTATAGTTTGCTGAGAAGTTTGCTGTGTCCTATGACGCCAGCAGAGAAAACATATCAGGAACTTGTCGTCGTGCTCAAAGCCCATTATAATCCAAAACCAAGTGAAATTGTGCAGAGATATAAATTTAATTCACGCACACGGCATACTGGCGAGAAGGTGGCTGATTATGTGGCGGAGTTGAAAAAGTTAGCACAGTATTGTGAATACGGGCCTACACTGCCACAAATGCTGCGGGACAGGCTGGTGTGTGGAGTAAATGACGACAGGATGCAGAGACGGCTGTTGTCAGAAGTGGATTTAACCTTTGAAAAGGCTCTTACTATGTGTCTGGCGATGGAGTCGGCTGACAGAAATATAAAAGATCTCCAAGGCTTCTCTGGGGATGAAGAATCACAGTCTCAAAGGTCTCATCAGGGACAATCGGTGGTGCATAATGTGGGTGCAGTGGATAAGAGGGGGTGGAAGACGGACTATGAGTGTTTCAGGTGCAAAGGGAATCATGCACCCCACGAATGCAAATTTATAAATGAACTGTGCCACCATTGTCAGAAACGTGGACACATCAAGCGGGCGTGCAAATCCAAGCACGTGATGCAGAGTCACAAAACCCCATTTCAAGGACTGAGGGGGGAGAGGAAAGGAAAGGAGAAGGCTGGGAGGTCGCATTTAGTGAAAGAAGAAGACGTTAGTGAGACAGAAGATGCAGGTGACATAAACACGATATACAGTGTCTCACATAAAATGCCTAAAGTGGCTCCTATTCTACAGAAGTTAAAGGTGAATGGCATGAACATCGAATTTGAGGTGGACACAGGTTGTGGCATTACAATTATTAGCAAAAAGCAATACTCTAAGCTATGGAAAAACACCGACATACCAGAGTGGGAACCATGCAACCTGACATTAAAAACATATACAGGTGAGAAGATGCTGGTGTTAGGTCAGGTTATAGGAACAGTGCAGAGTCAGATGGACAACAAGAAACTTACTATGGTAGTGGTTGAAGGGGCCGGGCCAAATTTATTGGGACGAAACTGGCTGAAAGACTTAAGAGTGTTGCCACAACTGGTGAATACAGTAACAGCCAGTCCAACGCTACATTTGGCTGACCTGCTAGATCGATATGCTGAGGTGTTCAAAGATGAGCTAGGTCAGCTGAAAGGCACCACGGCCAAAATTCATGTGAACTCAGAGGCCCAGCCACGATTCTATAAGCCACGACGGATACCTTTTGCTGTCAAACCTCTGGTGGAGGCAGAACTGCAGAGGCTGGTAGATGAGAAAATTATAGAACCAGTACAATTTTCGGAATGGGCAGCTCCCATAGTACCGGTGAGGAAGCCGGATGGTTCAATCCGCATCTGTGGAGATTACAAACTCACAGTAAACCGAGCATCCAGTGTGGAACAATATCCTATTCCTAAAGTGGAAGACTTATTTGCTCAGTTGGCGGGCGGCAACAAATTCTCCAAACTGGATATGAGTCATGCGTATCAGCAGATCGTGCTGGATGAAAGCGCCAAAAAGTATGTGACTGTTAATACACACAAAGGACTGTATACTTATGGTAGATTGCCGTTTGGTGTGGCGTCGAGTCCAGCCATTTTCCAGCGCACTATGGAGGGCATCCTACAAAACATGCCGCACGTCACAGTCTACTTAGATGACATTTTAGTTACTGGGGTCAGCGAGGACGATCATTTAAGAAATCTGGAGGAGGTCTTGTCTCGGCTAAAACAAAGTGGCCTGAGACTAAAAAGGAGCAAGTGCAAGTTCCTGGGAACAGAAGTGGTTTTTCTGGGTCACAAGATCAGTGCTGCGGGTGTGCAGCCAGTCGCAGAAAAGGTCCAGGCCATACAAGAGGCACCCACACCGCGGTCTGTGAGTGAACTAAAGGCTTACTTAGGCCTATTGAACTATTACCACAAATTCTTACCGAGCCTGTCCACGTTACTGGCACCGCTGCATGCACTATTGAGGAAAGAGACTAAATGGACCTGGAGTTGTGAGCAAAAAGAGGCTTTTGAAAAGTCCAAAAATCTTCTCCAGTCGGATGCCTTGTTGGTACATTATGATGTCAACAAACCTATTATCCTGGCTTGTGACGCTTCACCTTATGGTGTGGGTGCTGTGTTGTCGCACAGGATGGGGGATGGATCTGAACGGCCAATAGGGTTCGTCTCACGTACACTGAATGCAGCTGAGAAAAATTATTCTCAAATTGAGAAGGAGGGCCTTGCGGTGATATTTGGGGTGAAGAAGTTTCACACATACTTGTATGGGAGACAATTCACCATTGTTACAGATCATAAACCACTGATCTCATTATTTAATGAACTGAAGGAGGTTCCACAAATGGCCTCGCCACGCATTCAAAGATGGGCTGTGACATTATGTGGATATGAGTACTCCATCGTGTACAAAGCAGGCAAGGATCATCAAAATGCTGATGGCTTGAGCCGGTTGCCAGTCGCGGAAACAGGGGTGGAGACGCCTGCGGAGGAAGAGAGAGTACTTCTATTGGAAGAAAATGGCGTACCATTGGTTAAAGCCGACCAGGTGAGGAAATGGACAGATAAAGATACCGTTTTAGCACGGGTTAGAGAGTTCGTCCTCAGAGGATGGCCAAAAAGAGTGGAGAAATCAGTGTTTGGAGCTTATGTGAAAAGGAAGGAGGAACTTAGTGTGGAGGCAGGTTGTGTCTTGTGGGGTGCCCGTGTGGTCATTCCACCCCCAGGTCGCACAGACCTACTGAAGCACTTACACACGACTCACCCAGGAATAATCAGGATGAAGGGGCTGGCGCGGAGCTATATGTGGTGGCCGAAGATGGATGCCGATATAGAAGCAATGGTAAAAACTTGCACCATGTGCCAAGAAAATAGAAATTCTCCCCAGTGTGCACCTTTACATCCTTGGAAGTACCAAACCTTCCATGGAGAAGACTTCACATTGATTATGCGGGCCCGTGGATGGGCAAGATGTTTTTGATTTTGGTGGATGCTTACTCTAAATGGATAGAGGCGTACCCGTTAAGTAAATCCACCTCCGCAGTGACTATTCAATGCCTCAGACAGAGCTTTAGCCAGCATGGAATTCCCGAAATGGTGGTGTCGGACAATGGCACCAGTTTTACGAGTATGGAGTTTCAAGAATTCATGGCTCGAAATGGTATTAAGCACGTGACCACAGCGCCTTACCATGCAGCGTCCAATGGACTGGCCGAAAGGGCGGTGCAGACATTTAAAGGGCTGATAAAAAAAAGTTCAGGAGATTCCATTGAGGTCAAGATGGCCAGAGCGTTGTTTAGTTACAGGATAACTCCTCAGTCCACGACTGGAAAATCACCTGCAGAGCTCTTGTGTGGGAGGAAATTGCGTTCCACGTTGGATCTCATACATCCGGATTTTAAAGGCCAGGTGCAAGAAAAGCAGGTGAAGCAAAAACTTTATCATGATCAACATGCCAAGGAGAGACATCTGCGGGAAGGTGACAAAGTATACACTAGAAATTTTGGTGTGGGACCTTCCTGGATTCCGGGGACTGTTCAGACGCAGACAGGTCCTGTGTCATGCACTGTTGCACTTGGAAATGGCCAGCTTGTGCGTCGTCACATAGATCAGGTGAGAAATAGACATGTTGCATATCCAGAGGATCTACAGAGTTTGGCGGAACCATTAACGCAAGATATGGAGATTTTGGCTCCCCTTTCCGGTGTTGTACTTGCAGAAGCCGGGGAAGAGGGACAGATGGAGGGGGAGTTTGTCACAGAGAAATCATCAGAGACTGCTCATGTGGAGGGGGAGCAAGAAATACGGCGATCCACCAGAACAAAGAAAGCACCAACTTATCTACAGGATTATACTTAGCTTAGTAGTGAGTTCCCCAGCCACAGGACAAGAATGCGTCCTGGAACTCACTGGGACGGAGGTAGTCTACCCAAAGTCTCAAGTTTAGTGGGAGTTTTTCTGTGCCTAGGGTCATGTGGGTGGTATTTTTGAAACTAGTGTTATCAGAGGGAAGGGGATGTAGTATATCATAGTGTTATATCTATCCACCACTAGAGGGCGCATGTTGTAGGTATTATCTGTGTTCCTGTTCATTGTAAATAAAGTTTCCTGATCACATGGTAGAGTTCTAAGGCAGCGTGCGGACGCTGTGTGCAGCTCCAGTAAATAAAGAATAAGAACCTTCCACAGCCTGTCTCTGCTTTCAAAGATATGGAATATCACACTGATGACATGTCAAAAGAGACCCTGAGCCACTCACCCAGAACCTGAGCCACTCACCCAGAACCTGAGCCACTCACCCAGAACCTGAGCCACTCGCAGGCATTCACCCAGAACCTGACACCACTACAAATTGTGCATTTGCTGTGATTTGTCTGTGGCCATATCTTCACTACACTTACCCTTTTTCCACCTCCTCAATGGTGTCCAGAAGGGGAGAGTTAAGTGTCTCTGGTAGAAACATGATTGGCACAGCACAAATAATGGGCACCACCCCAAATATTATAAAAGGTAGAAATTCAAAGTATATCTTTGTCATCATTGCTATTGGTGAAACCACTGCTCCAAGCCTCATCATCATGTTGGTGAATCCAACTCCGGTCTGTCTGTAGAAGGAGAAAATCCCAAAAGAAAGATCAGCGTTCATCCATAAAATGACAAAGCAGGAATCATAATGCTCTGACTACGAAATACCACGATGTTAAAATGCTAAAATGTGTTCATTTTGACCGTCTTATTTTTTTACTTTAATCAAAGGAACGCTCAAGGCGATTTTTTTTAAAAAAAAGAACAAAAAATACAACGGAGCGATTAACCCCTGCTGACCCATACCTTTTTTCTTGGTGTACAATATTTAAACTCACCTCTACTCTTGTGTTACTCTGTCCTGACTAGCGATGAGCTGTTCAGTTCGGACGGTTCAGAGTTCGGACCGAACTTAGCCTGTTCGGTCTGCTCGCGAACTCCGAACATTTCCGGGTGTTCGGCGCATGTTCGACCACAATGCATCACAATGGACCACAATGCATTTTCCCACGGGCCTGAAGCTCGTAATTGGCTACAGCCTTGCACCTGACCACAGGTCTGGTGCAAGACAGGTTCAACAGTTTGCCAATCACGGCTCAGAGTCCTGATTGGGCAAATTTTGCCCAATCATGGGCTCACAGAGCTAAGTCTCGCAGCACACTATATAAGGTTTCCACGCACGGCTTCACCACGCATTTGAGAGGAGATTGTTGTTGTGTGTTCTTACTGCTGGTCTGCCACGCTACTGGGGGGGTCTGGGGGGGTCTCATTTCTAAAAAACATTTAGGAATTGAGGTGATCTGTGTCTTGTCACTGGTGCCAGCAAGTATTTTGGGGGTCTCACAAATTTCCACAAAACATTTGGGAATTGAGGTGATCTGTGTCTTGTCACTGGTGCCAGCAAGTAAATTTGGGGGTCTCACAAATTTCCACAAAACATTTGGGAATTGAGGTGATCTGTGTCTTGTCACTGCCAGCAAGTATTTTGGGGGTCTCACAAATTTCTACAAAACATTTGGGGATTGAGGTGATCTTCTGTGTCTTGTCACTGCCAGCAAGTATTTTGGGGGTCTCACAAATTTCCACAAAACATTTGGGAATAGAGGTGATCTGTGTCTTGTCACTGCCAGCAAGTATTTTGGGGGTCTCACAAATTTCTACAAAACATTTGGGAATTGAGGTGATCTGTGTCTTGTCACTGCCAGCAAGTATTTGGGGGGTCTCATAAATTTCTACAAAACATTTGGAAATTAAGGTGATCTGTGTCTTGTCACTGGTGCCAGCAAGTATTTTGGGGGTCTCACAAATTTCCACAAAACATTTGGTAATTGAGGTGATCTGTGTCTTGTCACTGCCAGCAAGTATTTTAGGGGTCTCACAAATTTCCACAAAACATTTGGGAATAGAGGTGATCTGTGTCTTGTCACTGCCAGCAAGTATTTTGGGGGTCACACAGATTTCTACAAAACATTTGGGAATTGAGGTGATCTTCTGTGTCTTGTCACTGCCAGCAAGTATTTTGGGGGTCACTAATTTCTACAAAATATTTGGGAATTGTTATAATCCGTGTGTTCTCACTGACTGCCACCCATCAGGGAGTCTCACTGATTTATAGGAGGTTTCTGAGACTTGTAATCTGTGGCTTCTCACTACCACCCATCAAGGGGTCACACTGATTTATAGGAGGTTTCTGAGATTTGTAATCTGTGGCTTCTCACTGCCACCCATCAGGGGGTCACACTTATTTATAGGAGGTTTCTGAGATTTGTAATCTGTGGCTTCTCACTTCCACCCATCAGGGGGTCCCACATACTTCTAGCAGATTTATGCAAATTGTAATTTGTGTCTTCTCACTGCCACCCATCAGGGGGGTCTCACTGATTTATAGGAGGGAATTGTAATCTGTGTCTTGTCACTGGCTGCCAGCTATCAGGGTGTCTCACTGAGTTATACCAGAGTTCTGTAAATCTTTAATCTTTATACCAGAGTTGAATCAGAGTTCTGTATATATTAATCTATATATCACTCACCATGTCTGAAAGAACAAAAAGGACAGGCAGACGCTCCAGACACAGATAAGAGGGCAAGCAGCCCCTGTGTCGGGAGGCTGTGCCTCTGGTCGTGGTAGACGTGGTGCATCCTCTGCAGGGGCACCCTTGTCCTTTCTAGCTGGTGCTGGCCATCTTAAGCAGCAGCAACATACAGAGGATTTGGTGGATTGGCTAACCAGGCCATCCTCATCCTCCGAGTCCTCTGCCAGCCAGGCTTGTAGTGCTTTACAGTCCACCTCAGCTGCCAAAGCATCTAATGCAGCCTCCATGTCCACAGCTACTCCTGCCGTAGCCTCGCTATCACACACGGAGGAGTCAGCGGAATTGTTTGACTACAATGAGAGTGATATGCTGCTTGAGGATGCGCAGCAAGTACAGTGCTCTGATTCAATCTCTGAGGTTGAGAAAGGGAGTATAATCAACCTAGAGGAAGGGGTGCCAGTCCAGTGATGACACACAAATAAATGGCACTCATGTTGCCCCAGCAGCTGCAGCATACTGCCAAGTTGGCTCCAGTGACGAGGAGATAGGGGATGATGATGATGACAATGATAATGAGGTCACTGACTCCACCTGGGTGCCTGATCGAACAGAGGAATCAAGTGAGGAAGAGGGGGAGGAGGAGGCACAGCAAACACGAGGCACAACATCCTCTATGACCAACCGTAGCACTAGCAAGTCCAAGGCATCACATGTCAGAGCTGCTCCGGTGCAGAGCGTTGTTGTCTCAAAGCACACACGCAGGAACTCTGCTGTCTGGGAGTTCTTTAAGAAATGTGCAGCAGACCCCACCGTTGCTATTTGTAATCTATGTCAGATGAGGCTTAAGCGTGGGAAAGACACCGGACACTTGGGTACCACGTGCTTGAGGCGACATATGACCTCCTGCCACACATCCCGTTGGCGCAAAACTTTGCGTAGGTCATCCTCCTCATCTGTCTCTACCCCCACTGTATGTCCTTCCATGTCATTGCCTACAACCTCCACTGACAGGGATGATGCTACATTAATGGATGTACCAGCTCCTTCCTCACAATGTGACAGCATCCCAGCAGCTGAAGATTTACGCAGTCAGATTACGTTACCGCAGCTGCTGCAGCATAAGAAAAAATATAGTCCCAACCATCCCCAAGCACAGCGTCTAAATGCCAGCTTAGCAAAATTACTCGCATTGCAGCTGCTGCCTTTCCAGCTGGTGGACTCTGCTCCCTTCCGTGAATTTGCTGAATGTGCTGTACCACAATGGCAGGTTCCAAAACGCAATTACTTTTCACGCAAGGCCATTCCAGCACTATACCAGCACGTGGAAGACAATGTTATCCAGTCATTGGGAAAGGCAGTCAGCAACAAGGTGCATGTGACTTTAGACACGTGGTCCAGCAAGCATGGACAGGGTCATTACATTTCCTTCACGGCACACTGGGTAACTCTGATTGCAGCAGGGAGGGATCCAAGACGGGGCTCTGTGCTGGAGCTTGTTCATCCACCACGCCTCCAGAAAGCTGCTTGTATGAGGTCTGTCTGCTTCACCACCTCTTTCTTCTCCTTCTCTGTCTCTGGCGAAGTGGCAGTTAAACCAACGCGTGGCAGGGGCTACGCAATGGCTCAAGCAAAAAGATGCCATACTGTGCTTGAGCTGGTTTGTTTAGGGGACAGGAGCCACACCGGGCCAGAAATTCTGTCAGCTCTGCAGGGGCAGGTGCAAAGATGGTTAACACCATGCCAGCTTCAGCTGGGAATGATCGTCTGCGATAATGGCAGCAACCTTCTCTCCGCTCTATGCAAGGGTAAATTGACGCATGTACCATGCCTAGCAGACGTCCTAAATCTAGTGGTACAGCGTTTCCTAACCAAGTACCCAGGGCTGCCAGAGCTTCTCAGCCAGGCCAAAAAAGTCTGCAGCCACTTCAGACGGTCATTCCCAGCAAGCGTTCCCTTGGCAGAAATTCAAAAAGAATTCCACCTTCCCACAAACCGTCTGATCTGTGACATTAGCAATGCTGCAGTGTCTGCACAAGCAGCAGAGGGCCATCAACGAGTACTTGTGTGAGTATGGCACAAGGACAGGTTCAGGTCAACTTGTTTTTTTCCCCCCCGCAGTGGCTGATGATCAAGGATGCATGCACTGTACTGTCACCATTTGAGGAGGCAACGAGGATGGTGAGCAGGGACAGTGCATGCATCAGTGACACAATTCCTTTAGTGTTCTTGCTGGAGCACACTCTGCGGGGAATTATAGATGTGGCTCTGGAGGCAGAGCAGCGGGAGGAAGAGGAGGCCTTCCCTAGCTCTCAAGGCCCCAGTCTTTCCGCAGACAGCATTCCAGCGGGTCCTACTCAGATCAGACAGGAGGAGGATGAGGAGGAGGAGGAATATTTAAGTAGTGGGGGCATTGAAGGTGGGGATTCCTCAAGGGAGGGTTTCGTGTGCCCAGAAACAAGGGCTACTGCGTGGCTGGGAGGAGGAAGTGCACGATACGGTCATCCTCATTGACCAGGAAGACTCGGAAGCTAATGCCACCTCCAACCTACGCTGCATGGGCTCCCTTATGATGCAAAGCCTGCTAAAGGACCCCAGGATTTGTGCTATCAAGGAGAGGGATCATTACTGCTTGGCAACCCTTCTTGATCCACGATACAAGGGTAAAGTTGCAGAGCTCATCCTGCCCGCACAGAGGGAGCACAGGATGAAAAAATTTGAGGACGCTCTAAAGCGACACTTGTGTAACACCTTTCCAGGCACTGATAGGTTACCAAGTGATGACACACGTCCTTCTGAGGCTGCGGATGATCAGAGCAGGAATAGTGGTGAAGGCCAGGGCTGCTTGACTGATGCATTTTTAAATTTTTTTAGTCCACGACGCCCAGGGACGTCAAATGTAGGCACCCATTGCCAGCGTCTTCACCATATGGTGCAGGACTACCTAGGGGCAAGGGCAGACCTGGATACTTTTCCAGCAGATGATCCACTGGCTTACTGGGTGTTGAGATTGGATCACTGGCCAGAACTTAGCCAATATGTTATGCAGCTACTAGGTTGCCCTTCATCCAGCCTGCTATCTGAAAGGATGTTCAGTGCCGCTGGAGGTTTTGTCACAGACAAAAGAGTGCGTCTGTCCACCGACTCTGTAGACCGGCTGACATTTATAAAAATGAATCAGTCCTGAATCAGCAGTTATCAATCCCCTGATGCTGACGTAACGGAATAGATCGGGGATGTCTTCTGCATGCACAAAACCTCCAGCACTGAACTCTTCCACAATACCACAAAAGGGTTACGGTGTGAATGCACTTGCTGCCATGAAAGGCACAATATTTGGCTGCACTGACGCCTGTGCCAGATTTATATCATTTTAATTTTTTGAACAGCAGGGTCCAACCCTGCACTCTTCCACAATACTACAGAGGGGTTGCTGTATGATAATAGTACTTGCTGGCAGTCTGGTACCAAAAGCACAATATCTGGGTGCACTGACTCCTTTTCCAGATTCATATCTTTTTAATATAGGACCACATGGTCCACCCCTGCATTCTTCCACAATACTACAGAGGGGTTACTGTATGATTGTACTTGCTGCCCTGGCAGTCTGGCACCAAAGGCAGAATATCTGGGTGCACTGACGCCTTGACCAGATTCATATCTTTTCAATATAGGACCACATGGTCCACCCCTGCATTCTTCCGCAATACCACAGAGGGGTTACTGACTGATGATACTTGCTGGCCTGGCAGTCTGGCACCAAAGGCACAATATCTGGGTGCACTGACGCCTTTACCAGATTCATATCTTTCTAATATAGGACTGCAAGGTCCACCCCTGCATTCTTCCACAATACTACAGAGGGGATACTGTATGATAGTACTTGCAGGCCTGGCACCAAAAGCACAATATTTGGGTGCACTGCCACTGACGCCTGTATCAGATCCATATCCTCAGAGGGGTTACGGTGTGACGGCACTGTTGCCGACGCTAAAGGCCCAATTCTAAAGCACCTATTGTTACTTTCATCCAAAGCCTGCATAAGTTTCACAATAATTTAGCCAAAAAATCACTAAACTTTTTCTACGTGTCCGAAAATGTCTCCTCTTTTCATACAGACTGCCGCCCCAAGCAGATTGTTTAAAGGAAAAGCATTTACCGTCATATGAAACGTCATTTATTAGTTTTTAAGTGTTTCTATACATCCTAGAAATCCGCCACTTCACGGGCAGGTTATGGGGACCTCCTAGGCACGATATTTGAAGGAATTTTTCGTTTTTATTTTTAACCCTTATTTCATGGAAAACTCTCTGTCCCTTTAAAAACTTCTTTTTTTTAACTTTTTGTCCTTGTTTCCTGTCTCCCAGGGCACTACCCGGACCCCCATACACCTTTTATGGCAAATATCTAGCATATATGCCCTCTTGGAAGGCACTCTAAAAACTGAGTTTTCAGCCCCATTGACTTGTATTGGGTTCGGGTTCGGATTCTGATTCAGATTCGAACATTTGGAATGTTCGGGTTCGGGTACGAAGCCGAACTCGGGCGTGTTCGGCTCATCACTAGTCCTGACAGCTCTGCTAATGTCCTGCAATATTGCCACAGGAAGTAGGCAAAGGAAAGGCCATGATGATTGGTGCATGGGTGAGCACTTGCAGCAAACTAGATGTCTTTCAGTACAGAAGCATTGTGGGGCATTACGGAGTCTGTTGATTGTATGCTCATTATGCCAGTCAACACCCCCTAGATTATATCAATGGAATATATGGATCTGGGAACCTCCAACCTCTCCAGAATGCTGAGCTTTGTCTGCTGACCTGCAGCCCTGAGAGCAGTAGTTAGGCCTCAGCAGTAGTTAGTTAGTTAGTTAGCTGCCTCAGTGGTCAGAGACAAGAGAAGGTTGGTAGACCCCTGCCTACTTTACCTCCTAAATTAACATATGGGATATTGGTTGTTCAAGAGTCCATGTAAATATGGTCTAAAGTGTTGGTGTAAAAGCGGTAACACAATGTGTTCATTATATAGTAGAATAAAATAAATGGATGATTAAGAAAATGTGACTCATGGGCCAAAACAGACCTTGCCGGCTGGTATCACTGCTAAACATGCTTGTGGGGGACCAAATCCTTTTGTGAAATGACCCAATGCCACCTTTTTACGTTTATGTAGTCAGCCCCGAAATAAATCAGATACAATTGATGCTCGAATCACCAATGCAGCCAACTGACGAGTTTAAAATATGATCCTGCACTATTGCCAAAGGACTTCTTTTGAGTTACCCCCTTGGATGAAGGGTTCCTATTTGGCCGCCTACATGAATATTTTGGATGTTCCTTATCTGATTCATGATAAAATGTGTGAATATTGACTGTATCACTGCATAAACACTGGCTATTCCTAACTAAAAATTACTGTTCTGCACAATTTTATCCAAGCATAGATAAAAAATTTATAAATATTCTATGGGTGCACACCCAGGGCCGCCATCAGGGCATTACGCCCCATGCTGCCGTCGCCCTTTAACAGCTCCGGTATCGGACTCGATGAGTCCGATTCCGGAGCTGTGTCCCTGCTGCTGCTGCTGCAGGAGCCGGAGGAGACACTGTGTCTCCTCCGGCTCCTGGAAGCTTCACGGGTTGGCTGGGCGGGGCCAAGCAGCGTGTGAGGGCCTCCCAAGCACGTTGCTTTGGCTCCGCCCCTCCACTCAGTGAAGCTGCGCGCCGGAGCTGGAGGGGCCGGGAAGAAGATCAGAAGAGAAGAAGAGAAGAAGATTAAAGAAAAGGTGAAGAAAAGAAGAGCTGAAGAGCACAAGACAGAAGAAAAGAAGATAGAAGAAAAGAAGACAGCGGAGTGGTGAGCCAGAGCCCAGACCCCAAGGCCCAGACCCAGGGCCCAGACCCCAAGGTCCAAACCCAGGGCCCAGACCCCTAGGCCCAAACCCAGGGCCCAGACCCCTAGGCCCAAACCCAGGCCCCAGACCCCAAGGTCCAGACCCTAAGGCCCAGACCCCAAGGCCCAGGACCCAGACCCTAAGGCCCAGACCCAGGGCCCAGACCCCAAAGCCCAAACCCAGGGCCCAGACGCCAAGGCCCAGACGCCAAGGCCCAGACCCAGGGCCCAGACCCAGACCCAGACCCCAGACCCCAAGGCCCAGACATAGGGCCCAGACCCCAAGGCCCAAACCCAGGGCCCAGACCCCAAGGTCCAGACCCCAAGGACCAGACCATAGACCCTAAGACCCAGGGCCCAGACCCTAAGACCCAGGGCCAGACCCTAAGGCCCAGACCCTAAGGCCCAGACCCTGGGCCCAGACCCCAAGGCCCAGACCCAGGGCCCAGGGCCCAGGCCCTGGGCCCAGACCCCAAGGCCCAGACCCAGGGGCCAGACCCAAGGCCCAGACCCCAAAGCCCAAACCCAGACCCCAAGGCCCAGGGCCCAGACCCAGACCCCTAGGCCCAGACCCAGGGCCCAGACCCCTAGGCCAACCCAGGGCCCAGACCCCAGGGCCCAGACCCCAAGGTCTAGACCCCAAGGCCCAGACCCCAGGGCCCAGACCAAAGGCCCAGACCCAAAAGCCCAAACCCAGGGCCCAGACCCCAAGGCCCAGACCCTAGGGCCCAGACCCAGGGCCCAGACCCAGGGCCCAGACCCCTAGGCCCAAACCCAAACCTCAGTTTTAGACCCCAAGGCCCAGGACCCAGACCCTAAGGCCCAGACCCAGGGTCCAGACCCCTAGGCCAAACACAGGGCCCAGACCCCAAGGCCCAGACCCAGGGCCCAGACCCCTAGGCCCAGACCCAGGGCCCAGACCCCAGGGCCCAGACCCTAAGGCCCAGACCCAGGGCCCAGACCCCTGGGCCCAGACCCTAAGGCCCAGACCCAGGGCCCAGACCCCTAAGCCCAAACCCAGACCCAAGGGTTAGACCTCAAGGTCCAGGACCCAGACCCTAAGGCCCAGACCCCAGGGCTCAGACCCCAAGGCCCAGACCCTAGAGCCCAGGGCCCAGACCCTAAGGCCCACACCCAGGGCCTAGACCCAGGGCCCAGACCAAGGCCCAGGGCCCAGACCCTAGGGCCCAGACCCCAGGGCCCAGACCCCGAGACCAGGGTCCAGGCCAGACCCCAGACCCCAAGGCCCAGGGACCAGAGCCCAGACCCAGGGACCAGACCCCAGGCCAGACTCAGGGACCAGACCCCAGGCCAGACTCAGGGCCCAGACCCCAGGCCAGACTCAGGGCCCAGACCCCAGGTCAGACCCAGGGATCAGGCCCAGCCTAGACCCAGGGCCCAGACCTCAGGGCCCAGACCTCATGGACCAGACCCCAAGGCCCAGTCCCAGGGACCAAACCCAGGGCCCAGACCAGACCAGACCAGACCCCAGGGACCAGACCCAGACCTAAAGGCCATCATACACAGCCCATTTCTGTGAGATTTATTGCTGTGGATTCTGTGATACGTTCAGACACACTGCTCATTACTGGGAGTTTCATTGCTGTGGTGCTATATTATGTCCTTTTTTTTTTGAAGGGGGAGAAAAGCTGTTAGAGGTTGAGGGAGTGCGGGGGGGGCCGCTGGGGGACCCATCGTGAGGTTTAGTAAGGGGCCCTATCATTTCTGATGGCTGCCCTGTGCACACCCCAATG